>CM046863.1:55484070-55627997 GCA_025617745.1 Heliocidaris erythrogramma | reverse complement strand
TTCGCTGGTGTGGGACTAAAGAGGGCGGCAGACTGGAATCTCATCTCAAGGGTCTTCACACATCACGCGGAGGACTTGAAGTGCGGGTTTGGCCTGTAAGTCAATTCTTCCTTGTTGTGTACACTGTTACAGTACACTTTCACTAATAAGCCAGTTCGGGGTTAGCGCATGGTACAAATGACCCCAAATATCCACAGATATTTAGACATGGAGGGTCCCTTTATGTGCACTTCAGAAAAATAACTCTGGGAGTGATAGAGGTGCCTCATGAATAGCTTTTGTTTCCCCCTTTAAAAAGAATACTTCCACCTGGATATCATGGAATGCACCATTAGTGCATAATTTGAATAATGATTACATGACATTCATGAGCACATATCGAATATTAGTGTCAGTGGGGTTTTAGAATTTGGTACAGATGACCTTTATCTGCTTATGCTCAGATTGCATTCTCCGAAGTGGCTTTATTGTTTGCTTCATGTGTGTAATAGACCACGATGGCGATACGTTTCCTTTGTTATGGCTTTCAGTCTTTTGCTTCTATTTCATTTTTTTAATTTTCTCTTGGTCTACTTTTCGGTGGCAATGTTTTTTTTTTTTAACTCTTTTTTGTTTTACTGATAATTCATCTGTTTCACACTTTTCAGTCTGTTTCTGCCATAGATTTTTTATTTCCATTTTCGACTCATTTTGTCTACCTCCTTTGTTTTCATTTTTAGAATTCCATTGCATATACATGATGCACTTCACGAAAACCAAATACATGTATGTGTTTCTGACAAATACTTCTCACCTACTTGTTTTCTTAATCCATTTTCCACTGGCTGCTATTCATTCAAGCATTTTGCTTAAGATAGCTGGCCCCTGCATTTCTGTTATTTCTACTTGTTTATTTCGATTTATAATCATGTCTTTATTCTGTTATTATTCAACTGTCACATTTTGAATTTGAACAAATTATGTTGTATACTATAATTGTAAATTTGTTATTTGATTTGACAATAAATGCAGAAATTTCTGCAAAAAAAAAAAAAAAAATATTAAATTTCATTTTGTTTCCTGACTCGATTTGCGTTATGGCTTATGTTAGTTATTTGTGTGTTTTTAGTGGTTTTTTGTGTTGCTTTAATTTTCAATATGATTTGTGTTATTATCAACCCTATGCATTTGACAAAGTTCATTTTTCTGCACTGATTCTTTGATGTTGTATGTTTGTGTTCGTTTCACTATTACATGCACTCGCTCTCTTAACTTTCCTTTTCTGTCACCCGCATAGCCGGGATTTTATTTTGGGAGGGGCGGCGGATCGCTCAAGAGAATAATAATAATAATAATACCACTGTTCTTGTATAGCGCATATCACATTATGATATAACGTCCCTATGCGCTTCCAAAGGGTTGGATATTATTACCCTGGCTTTAGCTCCGGCAGCCGTAATCGTTCCGGAAGTGGGGGGCGTTTGTTCTATTCGAAAATTATAGTATCACTTTTCGATGCATATTTTTATTGTTGTTTTGATACTCATTTGATTTAGAATGGATATGAGTTTAATAAGTACTACTGGAACTCATTAAAAGTTGTTCACACTGTTCTATTATTTGAACATAGCGCATACAATAAATTTACAACCTCTTACTAATACAATAACAAGTTCAAAAAGACATAATGGGAGGACTCATTCTACCGGTTAAGCTAGAAACATGTAGGATGTATTCAAGAGATACAATCAATCTTACAGAAACTAAACAAAAATGGTAAGGTAAGCCAGTTGCGGCGTAGTTTTCCCTTGTTATTACATTGTAAGCCGTGTTTCTCTCACGTAAACAAACAATGTTCATATGAAGAACATTCACATTTTTTCTTATTCGACATAAAATCATATATTCAAAGAGTTATGGAAAAGGAGGGTTGTTTTTTGTTAATATAATTTGTCATAAAAGGGTATCCCTACATCTACATGTATTATTGCTGCTTCTATCCAAGAGGTACCTTTCACGAGTTTTAGGAACATGAATTGGTTTCATTTCCTTTCTTCTCTTTCCTGTCCCTTTCTTTCCCCTTATTTTTACGCATCTGTTTCCCTTTTATTTAGTCTTGCTTTCTTTTCTGTTTCATGTTGTATACTCTGTAACGCTACTATTGTTTTGTTATTAATTTTTCCGCAGCAGTTTGCACCTGGTTCATTCAAGGGAATGGTCTATATGCATATTTTTACTGACTTTGTTTACATGTCCCCCCCCCCCCCCCCAACCCCTCTCTCTCTTTCTCTTTCCGGTATGTTTTTAAAATTCTTTATCGCTTTGAACTTTGCTTCCAATTCGCGTCATTGGTTCTGCTTTACATATTTGTTTTATCATTATATTACGGTACTCTAAATTTATCCTGTCTCCTATGATCGTCTCCTGTCTCTTATATTTATCCCTTATCTCTTGTGACGGTACCCTCGATTTATGTTAAGAACTTGTAAATTGTAAATTGATGATTACTCAGAAAAAGAGCTTTCAGGCAATTATTTAAAGAGAACCACCGCCTATATCCCCCCCCCCCCCCCCCGATTTGTTTTATTTGCTCTAAATCAGAACAACCGACAATATAGAATGAAGGAAAGTTGGTTCCTAAGTCCTTGCAGCATTTTAAATTTGTTTCTGTAAGGCAGTGGTGAAGCTTTATGAGACACGGTGCCCCGATACATGGTGAAAAGCAAAACAAAACAGAAAAGGAGAGTCAAATAAAGAAGGGGGAAGAAAATGAGTAGAAAAATGAAAGGACCCTCTCCCCACCACCTCTCATTGCATGCCCTGTTAATTCACATTTCATTCACCTGGTGAGATCGGTTTCCCCCAAATAATTGTCCTCTCAATGCCGGTACTCACTCCACGCCATTGAAGTTAGGCCCCATGTTTTCCTATAATATAAGCTTATAAAGGAAACATAGATCTGTCTTCACAAGTATTAGCAGTCACCTTAATGCAATTAAGCGTCCAAAGATATCAATTATATAATACGTAATGTGAGAAAAGATCTCTATTAAGAGAATAGTGATAATACGCTCATAACATGCAATATGATGTACAGACCAGTATGTTAATTATAAAAATCGGGGGGGGGGGGGGGGTTGTAGATGTCATTTTTTTTTTTTTTTTTGCTTTCTGGGAAGCGACTCGGCCTACATGTAGCTATCATAATTCATATAGAACATGTAAAGTAATGATCAACTTCAAAGGTTATAAGCAAGAACGCTTTCCTTTCATAACAGAACCCGGTGCTGATGCAATCGAGATGAAGTTTGGGTGAGAAAGAGAGAAGGGGGAGGGCGCTGAATTATGTATAAACCTTTTTCATTTTAAATCTAGAATCCCCCTCCCCCATTTCATTAATATACACCATGTATGTCTATACCTACTTCAAAGCAATTTCTCTCTTTGTCCCAAACTGTCTCTCACTCTCTATTTTATTCAAGCCTTTCCTAGCTTTCTCATACTCTCTCTGTCGTGCTTCATTTCTTTATCCTTCTTTTCAACTCTTCTCATTTTTACTATGTCTTACTCTTCTCATATTCTTTTGATCTCACTTTTCTATAATATGGGACCTGCCTGCATCTTGTGTCCCCCCCCCCCCCCTCCCCATCCACCCCTCTCTCTCTCCCGCTCTACTTTTGCATGTCTCACGTTTACTCCCTTATTCCTCTCTGTTCATTTTCATCATTCTTTTCCCCTCTTCCATTTCTTGCCCACTCTTTCTCATTTCCTCCTTAATAACTATAGCTACAGGCCCCTTCTCTCTCTCTCTCTCGTTCATTCTCTCTTAATCCCTTATTCTTTACTCTCCCTCCCCTTCCCTTTGATCGAAGTCAATCTTCCAGCAGACACGTCGGCATCCTCTTTCTCATGTACCCTCGTCCTCATCTTCTAGTTCTCATTCCTACCCCACTTGCTCTCAGGAATGTGTCTTGTGACTGTTGTGACAAATATATAATAGATCTTTGGTATAAACGATGCATGTACGTACCCTTTTCCCGGTTGTAAAACAGCCCAATTTGTTGTGTAAATCAATGTTATTTTCAGACAAGATACTTTTCCTCTCAATTGATATAACATACAGCACATGATGAAAATGGTTAACGTTCTCCGATGCAAAATACACACACGCTGCAAAACATCGGATACAGGTTTTAGTGGAACAGTCTGCGTTGTCTTGCTACTGCCATCCGATTGGGCTCACAGTCTCAGAGCAATCGGATCGCAGTCAGATTGTGCAGTGTGCGCCGGGCTTTAATATCCATGATAACGCAAAGTTTCTATTTTCATGGCTTTCAGTATTTTGCTTCATTTTTGATCGGTCTAAATGTATTTTCGTCGCCAGTGTTTCCTTTATCTTCTTTTTTTTCTGTTAAATCACCTTCGTCTCTTTCACCATTTTTCAATCTGTTTCTTAATATTGGTTTTAATTATTATTTTGTTTTAATTTTCGACTCTGTCGAGTTTTGTTTATTTCTACTTATTATGTACTCATTTTCTCATTCCATTTCTTATTTTTATTTCTTTGTCATTATAGCCGCTATGCATGTGACAAAACTCATGTTTTGACTCATTGCTGTACAATGTTAGTGTTCGTTTCGTTATTACATGAACTCACTCCCTTCACTTTCCTTTTATTTTAGGAGGGCGGTCGGATTGCACAAGCGAAGCTTTCGGGCTTTGGGGGGGGGGGGGGGGTGCGAATAAGAAATTACATTTTAAAGGGAAGATGTCAGAGATTATCTGTTTCAACATTTTTAGAATAATGCTGGTATAGTTTATTCGTAATTCCGACGCTGCTGAGATATAATTCTCTTGCTTTCCCAGAAGCGACTTCATACCATCGGCCCATTTATGGATCATATAGCAAATGAAACATCCGGATAAACTGGAAAGAAAATAGCCCACCTATGTTTCCTTATTCATACATATTCATTAGATACATGCAGGGATAGATTATTTGAATTCTATATAAAATGCACCTAGGGAAGAACTTTTCATGAACAATATGCAACGTTACCATGTGATTTAAGATGTCTGTTTCATCATTAATGGGAACAGCCATTGGATTTCTAAATTAGACACATTTTCCTCCTTGTTGATAACATGTCTGTCTCATTGTAACATCATCCGTCTTCTTTTGCAGGATAATGCCTATGGTGCGAAGGAGTACCACATTTCTCACGTTCACTGAGCTACAATGATGACTACGCACTACTCTGGAAGCTGACATGGTACATTGCCAACCAACCATACCTGACACACATCACGGTGAATATTAACTACAAGGATGAATGCATTTGCGACTATTTTACCACAGGTTTGCATCATGATGTACTAAACAGGAATATGCATCGCTAACGACGTTTAATATGCCCACAATCATCTACAGTATTGGTAGTATTATAGTTATTACTATTATCATTTACTGCATATCATCATCATAACAGTAGTAGTAGTAGTAATAGTAATAGTATAAGAGTAGAAGAAGAATGGAATAAGTAGGAGTAGCAAGAGGAGGTGGAGACAACATGGGAGAGGGAGGATCGAGTTGTAGTATAGCAGTCATGGTAGTAGTAAAGTAGTAGTAGTAGTAGTAGTAGTAGTAGTAGTAGTAGTAGTAGTAGTAGTAGTAGTAGTAACAATAATGAGTTGTTTTTTTTATATAGTAGTCATGGTAGTTGTAGCAAATGAGTCATACTTACTTGGGGACCTTACTCTTTTAGTGCAATATTTCAAATATTTTGTCTCACTTTGGCTATACTTTCTAAAATTTGATATTGTTCGAACCGACATATAAGTCATGCGTGCTTTCTATTGATTGGTCGTGTACATGGTTAGAAATGGAATTGTAATCATTGTCACAACTTCTAGTAGTAGTATAGCAGTCATGGTAGTAGTAAAGTTGTAGTGGTAGTAGGAGTAGTAGTAGTAACAATAATGAGTTGTTTTTTTATATAGTAGTCATGGTAGTTGTAGCAAATGAGTCATACTTACTTGGGGACCTTACTCTTTTAGTGCAATATTTCAAATATTTTGTCTCACTTTGGTTATACTTTCTAAAATTTGATATTGTTCGAACCGACATATAAGTCATGCGTGCTTTCTATTGATATTGGTCGTGTACATAGAGATGATTTGTAATCATTGTCACAGCTTCTACAAATATGCTATTCACCAGTACTCAACAGCAATACGTTTGTTTATACAATAAAGTTCATTAGATGAACGGGTGTTATCTACTAATGTATATGCATATGTACATGTATAACAATGCAGCTACGTTTACATGTATAACAGTTCATAATCATCATCGTCATAAATGTGTATAGATTTGATACTTGAATACCGCTAGTTATTTAGTGTACTGTAAATAGGTTTGGATTCATTTCACTAAACTAATCTATGTATAAGAACAGTGAATAAACGTTAATCATGCGGTCATTAAGTTCTTAACAGTGTTGATATGAGATTGAGTTCTAAATAATGGATCAGTTACACACCAAATAGTAGAATGTATTAATCAAGATATAATGATAGTGAATTGTCAAATGACAGGTTTAGTGACCCAGTCAATTTATATGACAAACGTCCCCATTTCATATCTCCGTATCCTACTGCTCCAACTGTAAATAAACGTAAATAAATAATTATGTAGGCCTACATGGATATGATGGATGTTTTCCTTTTAATTAAATCATGTAGATTATCCATATTCCTCTTTTATGCTGAAAACAAAGTCATCAAATATAATTATGTACATGTATAAGACCATACACAATGGAGTGTGCAGCTCATTGTTTATTTTGTCAGGATTACAATTGTAAATAAACAAGAAGAATTAAGTAATGATTTTTGTTCATCACCATGTATTAAAAATTAGTCTTCATTCAGGGTAGATACGAAGAACATTTACCAAAATCGTTGGGTAAATGACATTAACATGTAGTATTGACAAATCAATGAAAGTCTCGTTTCATTCTGTAAATATGACATTAACGTGTAGTATTGAGAAATCAATGAAAGTCTTGTTTCATTCTGTAAAGATGACATTAACGTGTAGTATTGACAAATCAGTGAAAGTCTCGTTTCATTCTGTAAAGATGACATTAACGTGTAGTATTGACAAATCAATGAAAGTCTCGTTTCATTCTGTAAAGATGACATTAACGTGTAGTATTGACAAATCAATGAAAGTCTTGTTTCATTCTGTAAAGATGGCATTAACGTGTAGTATTGACAAATCAATGAAAGTCTCGTCTCATTCTGTAAAGATGACATTAACGTGTAGTACTGACAAATCAATGAAAGTCTTGTTTCATTCTGTAAAGATGACATTAACGTGTAGTATTGAGAAATCAATGAAAGTCTCGTCTCATTCTGTTAAGGAAAAAAAAAATAGTATGCGTGATTATAGGCCTATATAATCATATGCAAAGGGAAATGTATTCCATCTTATTTTAAAGAGAGATATCTAAGACTCTGTCAGAAATGTCACATACCCCCTACCCCATGAACGTCAAATGGGAGGGGATTTGAAAATATAATATAAATATGTATCATAAAATGGTTTTATCTGGTTTTATCATTGTCATTATGTCGTTCAAGACAGAATGGACACCTTTTTTTTTAATGAATCTTTAGACATCATGAACGAAATAATTATCCTAAACGATAATATCAAATAGTGAATGAACAGAATCGAAAATACATATTTGTTTCCTTATTGACTGGTTCCTTGTCATCTACAGATTTCATTTCATCAGTAAGCGATGATTCATAATTTTATATTCAATACATGATTATCTGTAAATGCTTATAATAAGAGATGATACTGTTTCCAAACGTTAAATTATTTGCTTGATTTTGCATTTTTAGCTATGTCGTTCACTTATGCCATAACATGTCTTGGAGACCGATGGGGGAGAAAACGAATGCGAATTATAAGAAAGATATGAAATGAATAATGTGAAACTAAATAAAAAAATGAGAGCAATTTATACAGAGCATTCAATTTGGAGCTGCCGTGTTACTATATTGGAAGATCGTTTCATACTGCGCGATAAACAACGTTATTTCCCCACCCCACTCCCTCGGATTATCAATTTTTGACAGGATGTGAGAAGAACTGGCACTCGGAAAAATAAAGTGGAGAGAGGGAGGGGTGACAATCAGAGTGGGGATAATGATGCAGATAAAGAGACGGGGAGAGGCATAAGGAGAGAAATCAGAAAGACAGAGAGAGAGAGAGAGCTCTATCAGGATAGAAACGAGATAAAAGAAAAAGAGACTCAGAGTGGGAATAGAAGCACATAATACAGATAAAGAGATGGAGAAAAGAGAGAGAGAGAAAGAAAAGGTATACAGGTAGAGTAGAAAGTAGGGAAAGAGTGTGGAGACATTATAGACAGAGAGAGAGAGGGGGGGGGGGGGGGGTCAAGACACAGTGGGAGAGATAACAGAGACTCGTAGTGGGGAGAGAAGCAAATTAAGACAAAAAAGAGATGGAGAAGTAGAGAAAGAGAGGTATGGGTAGAGAGTAGAGATAGAATAAGGAGAAATAATGGGCAAAGAGAGAGAGAGAGAGTGTGTGTGAGTGTGTGACGTATACTCCCAGACGACACTTTTCAAGCAGAAGAATTACACAAAATTTAACCCCTCTCTCTCTCTCTCTCCCTCTCTCTCTTTCTCTTTGCCTATAACGTCTCCTTTATACTCTTTACTATATATATCTTTACTCTCTACAACTTACCTCTCTCTCTCTGTATATAATGTCTTCCAGGTCTTTTCTCACTCTCTACTCTATTTTTCCTCTTCTTTGAACCCTCTTTAATATTATGTTCTCCATCGCTTTATCTGTATTATTTGCCTCTATTTCACTCTTAGTTTATTTTTGTATTCTCTCTCTCTCTCTATCATGTTCTCGATCTCTCCTCGCCTTCCACTCCCCGTCACCCGCCCATCCCTCTCTCTCTCTCTCTTGGTTTCCCTGCCCCGAATCCTCCCCTCCCCTCTCCATCTCTCTTTCTCTCTCTCTCGTTCGCTTACTTCACACGCCACACTGTCAGAGATGTTCATATTTGACAATTTTTATTATACAATGTTTAGATTAAACATTGTATGTTAGAATATTGTCAAATAAATGAACATGAACGGGTATCGATTGAATTATTATTATTTTTAAATGGATTCCACTGTCTTAAGCGTGAATTTCATTCCAAAACGAAGGAATTCCAAATAAGACTCCCTAAAAGGTGGATTTTCTAACACAAGGGCAATTCCATGACCCTATTCCACATGTTCGTTTTGGGTAATTTGTCATCGTAATGTTTGCACATTTCAGTAGGTGATGGACAAGACTCATTGCCCCATAGAGGTTCATTTTTTTTTAATGTCGTTCCGATATACAATGTAGTTGACTTTGATTTGGTTTGGTTTAAACACATAATGACAAAACGGGGAATTGTCCAGATTAGTGGTTCTCCTCACTATCGCAGCCGCACAACCAATCTGACAGGGATCAATAACTATTCCACATTTTCCAACAAACAAGCGCAGGCGGGATGCGGGGGGGGGGGGGGGAGTACGAGTCCCCATTTTGAAACCGAAGTAGCATACCTTTAGTACACGGCCCAAAAATGTGCCACCTTTCAATTTTCCACCCAAAAGCATTGTAAAATTGTGATTAAGTTTTCTTTAGTTAGAAATTTGTTAGAATTGTGCAGCCCTTATTTAAAACCCTGCATCGCGCTCCCTGATAATGACAACATCGACATCCCGCTCTCATTTGCTATGTTGAGCAAAATAATTAACCCATACAGAATCACCAACTATATATTTTTCTTTGATATTTTAATTATTTGTTTGTTCCCTTCTCAGGCCATCTGAAAGGAAATTATTTAGAGGAATCCACCCCTCCCCTCCCCATAATATTTGCGGTGACATAAGTCCAGACTTTCTGCAAACTTCAGGGGAAAAAAAACAATTGTCTTTTTTTATAAAATTGTCATTGCATTAATCATGGAAGTAAAAATCAGGAAATCAATCAAAATCCTTTGGAATATCATAAAATTCTATTGATTCTTTGTAATCTACTGTCTCATTTCCTGTGAGTCTTATATTGGGTTTATAGTTGAAATCGTTCATGCGGAGTACTGTGGTCTATCTGTGGAGGCTCTTGGCGAGAGGTCCCGGGTTCGATCCTTACCGATGCTGAAATCCTTAGAGAAGGTGTTTTACCCACATTAACTCTCTCGACCCAGGTGTATATATTAAATGGGTACCTGACAATACTGGTGTAATTTGCAGGGCCCACTGGAAAAGCGGTAATATGGCTACGTTATAAGACCCAATGGAGGGAGGGGAGGGGTTTCCCTTCAAATATTTTCTTGTTATGCCCCTATTATTACTACTATTATTTTCATCATTGTTATATTTACTATCATTATCATTATTATCAACATGGTTATTATTATTATTATCAGAAGTGCTATTATCATTTATTATTGTTATTAATATTATTATTATTATCATTATTATTTCTAGTAGTAGTAGTAGTAGTAGTAGTATCATTATTATCATTATTATCATTAGTAGTAGTAGTAGTAGTAGTAGTAGTAGTAGTAGTGTGTTGTTATCATTATTATTATCATTAGTAGTAGTAGTAGTAGTAGTAGTAGTGTTGTTATCATTACTATTATTATTATTATTACAATTATTATAAAACACTTACCGCAGCAAAAAAGTGGTCAAAACTGCGGTAAGTGGCTAAATTTGCGATAATCATTTAAGATCCATTGCATAAAGCAGCCAGCGGTAAAATGTAGTGGTATCTCATCAAAAATCTACGGTAACTTTGCAACCCTCCTGACCCTCGCAGTAACCAACGATAACATACACCGATGAATACATGTACTCATTATATAATGAATATTGTTTGTGCCATTTATTTGTGCTTTTATGGTTTTTTTTAAGGAGGGCATATAAAATGCGTTTCATGTGACATGTTGTTCAGTATAAAATCCTGCGTACACAAAGTGAGGCTAGATCTACATGGTAAAGCCGGTGTAATACTATGATTGCAGGACCCTCTGGGAGAACAGTACATAATACTGATGAGGCTATCCTGCATGGGCTGACCATGCACCCTGCTTTTTGTATTCAGTCTTCACAAACATGACAAAGAGAGTAAATGAAGAAATAGCATTGTTAGTATAGGTGCATGAAAGTGTTTCTATGAAACCACATGACTGCATTTCTTTATTCTGAAAGAAAATGTGGTAAAGTGTTCGTTACATGTGACAAATGTATAGTACCGCAAATGCCATTCTTAAGTGTGTTTGTAATATCTTGTTCAATGCTCCTGAGTAATTTATCCATGAAGTCTGACCGGTAGGCCTACCATTGTGTCGTCATCAGCACATTACTGCATAGATCAGCAAAGCAGTCTGCATGGCCGTCCATGGCGACGCATATGCCAAAGACAGACAACACTGTATTTAAAAAGAAAGTTATATCAATATCAATCTGAAAGAATGTATTCTAGATTTTGCTAATACTCTTTGACGGTGCTCCATTCTATATATTTTTATTTATTTATTTTTGTTTATTCTATTTATCTACTTACTGCATTTTGTTTATGTTAATTGTTTCCTCTATTTATTTATTTTCATTTCTCTTCTCCCTAGAGGGGGGGGGGGGGGGGGGGGGAGGGGGGGGGGGGGTCGGACGATGTCTGGATTGGAATGTTTGAGGTGTGATTGCGAAGGATCCCTATTCTGTATAAACCCGACCGTTCTTTGTGTCTAGCCATCGCTCAGGGCAGAGGAAGTACATTTTAAGCCCAAATAAAAAAAAAAAGGGGGGGGGGGAGGTGGGATGTTCCTAATATTTCGTGAGTAAATGTTCCGTTTACTTCAAATAGAAATAAACATAAGAAATCAATGGTAAATACGTAATGGACCATTATACTTGTATCTATTTATTTATTTTACAGTAGACTATACATTAATTAATTCAGACCTGCTCACTATTCATGTCTGGATAGTAGACCCCCTATTTCTGAATAGATCTCAGGTATAACCTTTCATTATTTTGTTCCATTAATCTATTTCTCTATTAAATGTGCTTTCCATTCATCATTAATAATAGTTCACAAAAAAAGAAAAGAAACGAGAGGACAGTGCTTTACTTTCCAACATCACATTTCGAAAAGAACTGTATCAGCAAAGATCCTTCAAAAAGTGTAGAGGTTACGTACGTCATATTAAAAAGGTCATCCTTTGGGTAATTGGGTAGTCATGGTAGAGTGTCTGATGGTGTGTAGATGTACCATCTTAGTGAGAAAGGATTCATAAATGAGGGGAACAGCATTCAAATAAATCACTAAAATTTAAAGAAAATTACACCCCCCTTTGAAGAATATTATATAGATAAAAATAACATAAAATACTACACTACTAATAATAATAAAAGCACAGTAAATAAATCAATAAATAAATAAATAAATACAAATTAAATGAAATAACAATAACTAAATAGATAAATAAATAAACCGGGAGAGAGGACTCGTCTTCTATGATATTATGTTACCAAATTACCACTGCAGTTCTTACCAAAACGAGAATAAGACTGCCATTGGTGGCTATCTATTGTTAGCTAATTCATTAAAAAAAATGATCAAAAGTTTCCCAGGCTAGGCTACATGAAATGAAAAAAGTTTGGATATTCTTTGACTTACTTTGGCTGTGATTGAACACATCAAATCGGCCGTTGATTCGCCGCCGGAGCTCTGGCGTCAGAGTGCAGTAATGTTGCCGATTACCTAGCGCAGTCGATTGCTCAGCTACTAATTACACCAGCTGACGAGCACGAGACCTTCTCATCCATATGGCATCGGTAACTTCTATTTAACACTATTCACATCTCTCATGTTATTAAAATTATATCATACAGATAATCTAAAACGTACAACTACGTTTATTTGACTTGAATGACACCTACAAAGTAGCAGATTTTACAGAATCATTCAAATTACGACCCGAAATGATTTTGTCGTGACACTGTTCTAAACGTCGAAACCGCCCGAAGCTCCGGGGTGGATAACTGGGCACTTGCCTATATCTTGAATCTTCAACAAAAACTTCGACGATTGTTGTTCGACATTGTTATGACTGATGCTTTTTTACTACTTAATTTTATATAATTCCCGAAAAGAAACAATTGTAATAATCAGAGCAATACTTATTTTTATTTTGGCTAGAATATTATTTATACAAAAATAACGATGTATGTTAACTATAGGGATTTACTTCGAACATTACTTTGTAGAAACTTTCCGTGGGCAATAAATCTCGTCCGCGAAGATTGAAATAATAATTGATTATTTAGAGGTTTTATGGAATGGATCTAAGTGATTATGGTAGGATAACATAGAAGCGAGGTGAAATCATTGTAACTCCTATTGAAACTATTATGGTAAGATCAGAGTATTATGTGACAGGTTTTGTTTTTAACGTTACCTCCTTGTATACCTTTTAATCTTAACCCGATGACTATTGTATTATCTCAGTCCCATAGGCTTAATACAGGGACCATCCGGTTACCGTAGGCAAAGGATTCAACGAGGTTTCTATTTGTTGTTTGTATAAACTAAATAGAAATAAATAAACAATAAAGGTATTCTCCTTGGTTGATATCACAAATCGTGACTCGGATTGGCAAATTTTAGTGAGGATCTCAATTTGGAAAACTCATAGCACTCGTACAGTTCTTTTGAAATTTACATCAAGTTGTCCGTAATCACTTTGATTTCCACCCAGAATAGGTTTCTCTGTAGCTGTGGGTCGAATTACATTTAGAATTGTGTCAATTCCAAAGCTGGGTGCGTTTGTAGCTCAGTTGTATAGCCGGGATTAGCGTTTTGAAACAGATATAAACACAGTTTGATTTATGGTACCCTATTAATATCTCCTTTCTCCACACAAATAGGGCTCTGCCTCTTTGGGAGTTCTATAACTGTGTTTTAAAATCCGTGAGAAACGCTAGATAACAGCTGTACTCTGACTGCCCAACGGTATGACCCTTGCACGCCGACGGCTGCCCGTACAACAATGTCAGTGTTCCGCATGGAGATAGTATGTGTGATTATGTTTTACACTTGTGTACACGCTGTACTACAACTTGCCGTTGTCTGAGTACTATCCCGGTATCTAAATTATTCTTCACCTCTCACTTGTTTAATGTTTAACTTGCGTAGGAAAAGACTTCACAGCAGCTTAGTTGTATTAGTACCTTGTTGAGTATCATCTAATATCAAAGAAATGTGACGAATAGTTTTTGAGGGTTTACCCAAACTGTACAATACATGTAAGGTAAATACTAATACGTCATGATGAATAATTCCTCATTCTCTTCATCTAGTTACAACGACAATACGATCAAAACCGAAAGTGAACATTAAACTGAATATTCAAAGCATTAATTTAAAAAAAAATAAATTGAGAAAATGTCGGAAAGAAAAAAAGCCTTCAAGTAAAATTTGCAAACAGATCCTAGTTTAAAACTTTGGGTTGATAACAATCTAAAGTGTCAAATTTGCTTTTACTGCTGGTAAATTATAAACCTGGTAAATGTTAAACTCACCTAACATTATGTCACATCATGTTTCAACACTAAATGTGACATAATGTTAGGTGAGTTTAAGAAGATGATAAATGAGAAGGGAAAGCGGGTGAAACAGAGGAGAGAGAGAGAATGAGAGAGAAGGGAGAGAGAGATTAAAGAAGGAGAGAGAGAGGAGGAGAAAAGGGAGAGATAGATGAGAGGGAGAGAGAGAGAGAATGAGACAGGAGAGAAGGATAGAGGATAGAGAAAGAAAGAAAGAAAGAGAAGAAGGATACAGGAGAGAGAGGGGGAGATTGACATAGTGTGTGTGTGTGTGTGAGAGAGAGAGAGAGACTAGAGAAAGAGGAATTAATGAGAGAGTGAGAGGAGGAGGATTGAGTGAGGAGTATTTGTAGCAATTTTCCTATAGATAAAATTAATGTGAACTGAAAATGCCTAAATCTATTATCTATTGAAGATTTATTTATCAAGGTAGAACGAGACCTCCACGTTGCATCATCTTTGCATCTGATAATTCTAATAACAAATCATTTTCCCATTTGGATTGTGATCAGTTTCTGACACAAGCATGGTATAATTACGTAGAAAAGTAGCCTACAGTAACAAAGTTTAGAAACTTATTTGTGTTTAAGGAAATTATATAATCTATCATCATGTGCTTCTATTTCTTTTTTCTATAAACTGACTCCTTATTAGATTATAGAATGTTGGCGATAGAGGGGAGTTAAATTTTAAATGTGACTCAGATGTCAAATTTTGAAAATTCAGGCAGTCAGGATTTCAATAATCTCTGGAGCTG
This sequence comes from Heliocidaris erythrogramma, assembly GCA_025617745.1. Lineage (NCBI taxonomy): Eukaryota > Metazoa > Echinodermata > Echinoidea > Camarodonta > Echinometridae > Heliocidaris > Heliocidaris erythrogramma. The sequence continues at coordinate 55,612,555 of CM046863.1, read as the reverse complement.
AGCTGAGCTCTTATAGATTCATTTATTTTGTAGTTTCTTTGAATGTTTTTTTTTTATGTAGCTGTTCGGAACCCAATTTCCCAAGCCAAGCCGCAGCTGCAGCAACCAGCTCCGACGTCCCTGAACAGTATATAGACCCTATCCTGGCTCAGCTAGCTCACCACTGCGCGAGAGGGTTTCTGTCGCGTCGGCTGGGCCAGTCGGCCCGGCTCAGGTCCGGATGTAAAGAGCTGTGCTAGCAGCCGTGCAAGCGCAAGAAGAACTGTCGCACAGTCAGTTCTGCGACAATGACAGCGCTTGCCATGAATACTGCCGGTAACTTTAGATTTTACTTCGATTCTAGATCCAATTTAAAAGGGGGAAAATGAAGATTATCGTCTTTACGAAAGTAAGTTTACCCCACTCTCTCAGTTGGTACCAGCAGACTTTATAAACTTTGTTAATATCGCTCCTCGCCTTTGCAATGATTATCCCGTTGCGACCGTGCGTGAAAACGAGTTAAACCGGACTTAAACTACCCCTATCTGCAGTTTAACTTTCTGGAAAAGTTAAACCACACTTAGACTGGAATTTAAGTTTCACCGGAGTTCAGAATACATCTTTAAAATTTTTGTATCAAACTTTCAGTAATCACTATAATTTCGACAGAGACTAGCTATCTTCAGTGTCAATTTCAGAGTAGGCGTGTGTAGTTCAGTTGTGAGGCCAACACCAGCATTCTGAAACACGGTTAGGCTATGGATCACTTTGAAACGCTCTTTCACGGTACACAGTTTATACTTCTTTTCACCACACAAATAGGGCTCTGCCTCAAAACGCATATCAGAACACTGATTCTGGCCTTTAGTCAGATAATGATTAAAAGGAACAGTTGTCACTTTTGTGCATGAATTGATCAAAGGTAAGGTTTAATGAACCATTTTTTCTTGTTCATGTTGTAAGCACTATTCCATTCAACAGTGTCAAGGTTATTGTGTTTCAATAGCCAGAATGCAGATTACATTAGGTGTTTGTCAGGCAAGCATATTTTTTTTCTGATCTTACAACGTCTTGTGCTGTTGTGTATGAAATCTGCAAATTGAAACTTGAAGCTCAATTATTCGGTCAGTAGTTTGTCTTGCATACACTGGAATATTACAGAAAAAGTCTGAAGTGTTGATAGAAGCCACTCACTGGAAACAGAATAAGTAGGGACTGTAGACGAGTGGTCTTTCTTTATAGGTTCCACAATCAATGACAAATGCACTTCATCTTAGGTAGAGACATAATATATAGGTGGCTTCTATAGGCAGGTGGCCTTTGTTGAGAGGTATATGACTCGTGGCACTGACATGTTAAATAAAATCGATTTAAAACGTTAAACCATTGCCCACTGGAACCTGGTGGTCCATATATTAAGCCTATGGGAGTTAGAGAATACAGTAATCATCGGGTTAAAGGAAGTGTTGATAGAAGCCACTCACTGGAAACAGAAAAAAGTATGGACTGTAGACAAGTGGCCTTTCTATACAGGTTCCACAATCAATGACAAATACACTTCATCTCAGGTAGAGACAGTATATAGGTGACCACTATAGGCAGGACTGATGGTCATTGCCTACTGGAACCGGGTGGTCCATGTATTAAGCCTATGGGAGTTAGAGAATACAGTAATCATCGTATTAACATTGTGTGTAATAACTTGTCACAGCTTCAACCGAAAGGTACATTTTTTAATCCAGAAGTCAACATTATGGTTAAACACTTGTAAACGGTCATCGAATATCGAATATTTAAAGAGGACTCCTGTGTTTCTATCAGTGAGGTTCGATTGGGCGGTGGGGGTAGGGGGGATGGGGACAAACCTTGAAAATAAATATGCACGCATTTGTGTTTGTGCCCTTGGCAAAATATGTAGGAATCTTTCTATTTTTTTCTATATGGCACGAAAAAGAGACATGATAACGAAGCTTTTCGACCTGCACTCATCAGGTTATCACGCAGGTATAAAACAAATTACTTGAAATCAACTATATTATACTCGGTGAACCCGGACGCAACCTAGACGCCGTAATTTCAGAACAATCGCAAAGCTTGGACGAACTCCTTTTGTCTGCACAGAAGAGGTTCTTGCGATTGGATATAAGCAGCTTCCAGAAAGCGTAAATGCGCTGAGCTTCTGGCCCGGGACATAATTGAGAATTGATCGTCGGCATAGCTTTGTGCGCAAGCTGGATTGTTCAGCAAGTGGAGACCAATCGCTGAATCGCATTTGGCTATCTTTGGTCTGTTAGCGTGCATTTCAGATTTGCAGGCACGGACGGGCTGCGTGCGCTGATTGGTTGTACGGTTCCGAATAATCGAGGGAATGTGTTGTTTAATGCGATCAGCCAACCGCTGAGAAGTACGGCCCACGTACCTGGCATCGCACGGCACTGAAATTGGTAAATAACATTACTCAAGTGGGGGGCGGGTAGTACATCCTTGCTAGTTGACGGTAGCATCCTGTGTGTAGAAAACACAATGCGTGTCGAAACCGCGTAATAGCAACGTGACACTGCGTGTTTGATCTGACTGGCGTATTTGTCAGATACCTTACCCCTCCAGGGTAGTTTGAGATACACGGGGCATTTGGCAGGTCCAAATCTGGTGTCAGATTTGGATTGTGCCTCCAGCGTCCGTGTTATGGTGCGAGATATAACATGCTCAGGGTAACCATTGTCAAGGAGGATAGTTTTGATTTTCGCGATTTCGGGAGCTAATTTGCACGCAGAGCAAATCCTATGGGCGCGGCACACTAAGTTTCTAATGAGCCCAATCTTGTATGAAGTTGCACTGTACGAGTCCCATCTCGTGTATTGCCCGGTGAATGTGGGCTTGCGGTAGACGGAAGTGATGAATTTCCCATCACTTCTCTCAACGAGAACGTCGAGAAATGGGAGCGCATTGGACAGTTCAATTTCACATGTGAATTTTAGCGCGGGATGGAGCCGGTTCAGTTGTGTAAGGAAAACCTCACACGCTGCGCGGTTATCAAAAATTGCAAACGTATCATCAACATACCGACAATACACATGTGGGACTATATTAAGATCGGTGGCGTTCTGTAGCAGGCGCATTTCATGAAAGCCAACAAAGATGTTAGCAAGCGCGGGGCCTAATGGGGATCCCATAGCCACACCATCTATCTGTGAATACATCGTATCATTGAAACTAAACTCAACCGCGCGAGTGGCAAAGTTCATGAGATCAATGAATACGGGCTCAGGAACAGGTGGTGAGTCTAAGTCGCCATGATAGAGATAAGAAGCACAGATGTCAATAGCTTCTTTCAGTGGCACGTTGGTAAATAGGCTAGAGATATCGAATGAACACATAACACAATTACTATTATCAAGGGGCAGATCGCGGACGAGTTTAGCAAACGTAAACGAATCTCTAACAGTATGAACAGACAAACAATCTAAGACTGGCTGAAGTTGCTCGCTTAGCCATTTTGCCAGTTCATGCTGCGCTGACCCAACATCGATAGAATAGATAGAAGCGGAACGTTTGTTTTGTGAGTTTTGGGGAGGCCGTACATGCGGGGTCTTAGCGAGCCATGTGGTCGAATTCTGTCATAAACTGGCTTAGACAAATCTGGAAGCTGCTTATATCCAATCGCAAGAACCTCTTCTGTGCAGACAAAAGGAGTTCGTCCAAGCTTTGCGATTGTTCTGAAATTACGGCGTCTAGGTTGCGTCCGGGTTCACCGAGTATAATATAGTTGATTTCAAGTAATTTGTTATATACCTGCGTGATAACCTGATGAGTGCAGGTCGAAAAGCTTCGTTATCATGTCTCTTTTTCGTGCCATATTGAAATTTTGCAGTACCAAGAAATTATTTGTGTATTTTGTTCTGCTTGTCAGAGTTTTTCAGACTTTGCCCCCTCCCCATTATAACATAATCCTAAATACCGTGACCACCATCTTTTCTAATCCTGATATCCAATAACGCCGTCTCCCCCTACATATCGCAAGCCGAAGGTGGCGTGTCCCCAAATTTCTACGTATAGGGGCGATGAATATTGATGGTCGGAAAGGATCGATTTTTTCCTTTCCTATACAAATTTGGGAACACGCCACATTCTGCTTGCAGTAGGTAGGGGGATCGCGTAATTGGAGTTTATTTGTTAATGAAATCGGCCAAATTCTGGACTATGAAATAATGTTATGCACAACTGTATAAATTATCATAGAACCAAGCTCAGGTCCTCAGTAAAACATCTAAGTTTCCCGACACTACTCTAGGTCTCAAAAGTCTTCACCAGCTACCAGCAAGCAAAATAATAGAATTTAAAATCTTACTCCACAGAGGAAGGTAGTTAATGGTCTTGCTCCACATTATTTGCAAAATCTTGCCTTAGAATTATGTCCCAGGAAGAAATCTGAGCTCTTCTAAAAGCAAACAATGGACAGCACAAACCACTATGTCTATATAGTCTAGGCAACTGCAGCTCCATCTCTCGGAAATACTTCTAAAAATCCGATGAGGACACTCCATATAGGAACATTTAACATTATGAAACTTCAGGTCTTTGCCAAGACACTGTGATATATATTTTTAGATTCTTGGTTTGAAAGCCACGGAGAATATTACAATAATGATATTATTTAGTAATGATACTCTGTTTTGTACAGTGCTTATTATATGATCATAACAATCTTTATAAATATATGTGTTATGTTCTTGCATCACTTGTGATAGGTGTAAACAGTTTTTATATTGTTTATTTCAAGTGAATTTATCTTTTGACGCTGTTATGTATCCTCGTTCCTATAAGTCACGGTAAAACTGAAGCCGTAAAATAAAATGACGTAAGTGTAGTGCCCTCACATTTCTGGTTCTTGAAACACACAGATGCTCGGTTCACGCAAGGCGCCATTTCGATTGCGTCATTTCTTGCGCTAATGGAAAATATTAATGAATTTTATGCCAGGTATTAAAGGCATCGTTTACACTGTTCATGTTTCGAACACTTTTTAAACGATATCACTCTTTCAAGACGCTTAAAGGACAATACCAGTCACTAACGCCTTCCTACGCTATGTACGTCAGGTGAATGTCGCCTTATAGGTATCGGGCTTTTCGGGCTCTTGATATACAACAATATGTTTTTTTTTTCTTATTTGCACGTGAAACAGTTTTCATCTTGTTGTGGTTTACCGTGTTTACCTTGTCATATATGACCCAGCCTTGAGAATCATGACAGAAGTTATTTGTCTTGTATCGTTGTTGTAAATACTCTAACCAGGACATTGAATTGAAATATGTTTTATTTATTGTCATGTCTGTAAACAAAATTTGAAAAAAGTAGTTTTAGATCTTTTATGTAATGCCAAACTTTTATAATTTACGCTCACAGGGATGTGGTTTAACAATCCTTAATTGTCAGTTTAAAAATCAGTATTCTTTTTGTTACCCATCGATTATGTTACAGTTTTGTTGCTTGCTGATAAAGTCTCCCTTGGTTAATGAGCATTCAAAAAAGTTATCACCGTCTTATTGATGAGTGCAATGGACGTATGTTGGTAGCAAAAAGGAAATTGGAAAGGAACGTGTATAATTATAGTCTCATGTTGTTTTCCTTGTATAAAAAGATATATGTATGAGATCTTGTGTTATTCTTTTCATGATTTCTGGTGAATTTTAGAGTAATTCCGTGAGAAACGCTAGATAACAGCTACACACTGACTGCCCAACGTTACGACCCTTCCACCCCGACGGCTGGCCGTACAACAACCTGGGTGTTCCGCATGGATATAGCGTGTTTGACATGTGTAGCATACACTATGTATACAGTAATAGGTTTTACACTTGTGTACACGTTGTAGTACAACTTGGCGTTGTCTGAGTACTGTCCCGGTATCTAATTTAGTCTTCACCTCTCACTTGTTTTATGTTTAACTTGAGTAGGAAAAGACTTCACAGCAGCTTAGTTTTATTAGTACCTTGTTGTTTATCATAGAAAATCATAGAAATGTTACGAAAAGTTTATGAGGGTTTACCAAAACTGTACAATACATGTAAGGTAATAATACTAATACGTCATGATATATAATTCCTCATTCTCTTAATCTAGTTGCAACGCCAATTATGATCCAAACCCAAAGTGAACATGTAACTGAATATCCAAAGCATTAATTTAAAAACAGTTTATTCGAGAAAATGTCAGAAAAAAGCCTTCAAGTAAAATATGCAAACTTTGTGTTAATAACAATCTAAATTGTGACATTTGCTTTTACTGCTGGTATAGTTCAATGCATTATATTAGTAGCGTTAGTGTAAGTTGTTTGGCATGCATTTTTAAAGTAAACAATGTTAGCATCGTATTTTAAACGTAGTATGGTTTGTAAATAAATATAAACTTTGTAAAGGTTGGAACATGATGTGACATAATGTTAAGTGACTTTAAGAAGATGATAAAAGAGAAAGAAAACCGGGTAAAACAGTGGAGAGAGAGAAAGAGAGAGAAGGGAGAGAAACAGAGATTAAAGAAGGACAGTGAGGAGGAGAAAAAGGGAGAGATAGATGAGGGAGGGGGAGAGAGAAAGAGAAGGATATAGGAGAGAGAGAGAGAGAGAAGACAGAGAGAGGGGGGAGAAAAAAGAATGAGAATGGTGAGAGAGAGAAAGACAAAAAGAGTGAAAATGGAGAGAAAGAAGAAATAGAGATAGAGGGAGAGAGAGAGAGACCAGAGAAAGAAGAAGAAGAAGAGAGAGAGAGAGAGGGGGGGGGGGGTGATTGAGTGAGATATTGTAATTTTCTTCACTCTTTTTTCTCTCTCCCTCTCATCGTTTCACATTTTTTTTGTCTCTCTCAACCTCCCAGCCCTTCTCTCTCCTCCTTCTCCCTTCATCTATCTTCCTTCTCACTAATGTATTTGTAGTAAATTGAGATCGTGGTTATTGATGTGCGTAGGTATTTGTGCGTTGGAAAACACTGGGTGGAATTCTTGATTTGTTTAAATCGGATATTTGTATGCAAACAATTCAAAGGTGAAAACAAAAGAAGTAATTTTAAATTTCTGTATGATGGATGCTCCTTTACATAATAGAATGTAAACTTTGGACATCAAATGTGTCATTGAAGATATGATTGTGAATGATATCAGTCTGGTATTCTCTTGAAGAGTTTTAAAACAAAAGAATAATAAGATAATTATTCGTGGTTGATGTTAATATACATATTAAACAAATTATCCAGCTTAATATTCTGAATATGGTTATTCTTTGAGCTTTCATGAGTTTGGTATTATCTTTAGTAGTGCTAGTTATTGTCGTCGTAGTAGCAGTAAAGGTATAGTAGTAGAAGTAGAAGAAGAAGAAGATGCAGAAGTAGTATAGAAGTAGAAGTAGTAGTAGTAGTAGTAGTAGTAATAGTAGTAGTAGAAGTAGTAATAGTATAATAGTAGTAGTAGTAGTTACAGTAATATTAATAGTAGAAGTACTACTAGTAGCTGTATAAGTCTAAGGCGGTGGGTGGTTGTCGTAGTAGTATTGATGTTATTATAGAAGTTGAATAGTCGGAAATACATGGCATGTTTTAATCCATGCTGTATTTCCTTCCCAACGTGAAATACACATTTACTTATTAAAGCACGCCATCAAAGTTAACGGTTAACGCGGATAAAAGATAATTCATGGTCACTTTAACATGAAATATGCTATCTTTTGTTGGGTTTCTACCAGAAGAGGAACAAGTCATCTAATAATATCACTGTGTCGAAAGATACGCCGTTTTTCATAGAGAGTACTAAGAGATCAAAAGTTGGTTGAACTACCTTGAGCGTAAATCACCTTGGTTACAAATATAGGATCAGTGCTAATTCTGAGTATGGTTATTCTTTGAGCTTTGATGAGTTTGGTATTATCTTTTAGTCCTAGTCATCGTCGTCGTAGTAGTAAAAGTAGTAGTAAAAAGTAGTAGAAACAGTAGAAGTAGTAGTAGTAGAATTAGTTCTAGTAGGAGTTGTTGTTGCTGTTATAGTAGTAGTAGTAGTAGTAGTAGTAGTAGTAGTAGTAGTAGTAGTAGTAGTAGTAGTAGTAGTAGCAGTAGAAATTGTTATTGTGTACAGAACCTGTACCTTAAATTCCCTTATTTTGTCGGTTTTCTTTTTCGTTCCAATGCTCACACAAACCATATACATTCACACATCATTACATCTATGTAAAATGTTATAATGCATAAAAATAATATTACGGTTGATCACTAGAAACTTCCAATCTTCTAAGGGTTTTTTTTTTCTTTTCACCAGAAATGGAACAAACCATCCAGTGATTTTACTGTGTCGATTTTTTTTTTCATAGAGGGTACTGAGAGATCAACAGCTGGTTAAATTACTTTGAACATTGATTATAGTAGCATTAGTAGTGTTAGGAAGTTTAGTAGCAATAGCAGTAATAGTAACAGTAATATTACTAGTAGAAGTAAGGAGTAGTAGTAGTAGTAGTAGCAGTAGTGGTGGTAGTAGTAGTAGAAGTAGAAGTAGTAGTAGTAGTAGTAATATTGAGAGTAGAAGTACTACGAGTAACATCATAAGTCTAACGTGGTGGGTGGTTATTGTTGTCGTAGTATTGCTGTTATATAAAAGTTGAATAGTCGGAAATACATGGCATGTTTAATCCATGCTGTATTTCCTTCCCAACGTCAAATACATGATTACTGATTAAAGCGTGTTATCACGGTTAAAGATTAACGCGGATAAAAGACAATTCACGGTCACTTTAACATGAAATATGCTTTTGGTTGGTTTCTACCAGAAGAGGAACAAACCATCCAATAATATGTGCCGAAAATTACAAAGTTTTTCATACAGTGTACCAAGAGATCAAAAGTTGGTTCAACTACTTTGAGTGTAAATGATATTGGTTACAAATATAGGACCAGTATTAACTGCAAGAGTTATACAGTCTTACTATTAGTAGTAATAGTAGAAGTAGACAGCTCCATTGTGGGGCATAAGCAATGTTAAGTACATTATTCATGGAGCTAACAAAATAATTTTTACAGCTAATTCATAATAAATCGACTTTTACTCCCATGGACAATTACCTCAGAACAAGTACCCCCAGGACAATGACCACTAGGACAACAACATATAAGAAAATTGCCACGGGCTAATTGCCCCAGACAATTACACCCACCCCACCCCCTCCCCCTTTCCCCAATAAAATGGCTTTGGACAAACTCATCTGCTATAAATGTCGGAAAGGATGATTGACCTAGGTTACTTGAATAAGCCAGTTCGTAGATGCAATCTGAGCATGAGCAGATAAAGGTCATCTGTACCAAATTCTAAACCCACTGACACTAATATTTGTTATGTGCTCATGAATGTCATGTAATCATTATCAATTATGCACTAATGGTGCATTCCATGATATCCAGGTGGAAGTATTCTTTTTAAAGGGGGAAACAAAAGCTATTCACGAGGCACTTCTATCACTCCCAGAGTTATTTTTCTGAAGGGACCCTCCATGTCTAAAATATCTGTGGATATTCGAACTGGTCTATTGGCATATGCTCTATAGCCTGCCCTCTACGATCATGTAAATTCGTTTAATCCCTTGACTACGGGAACGGGAGGGTTTCTGTGTTAAGCCTATGGGAGTTAGAAAGTTCAGAAGTCCTCGGGTTAAGAACATTTAGAATTACATGAAATAGAACACTGAATACAACATAAAATGAAATTCATCAAACAAGAAAAGATGCTTGATGCATGAATTGCAGGATAACCTCGCTAGTCTTAAGGACCGCTATTCATAAGGACCGCTATCCATAACTCGTGACTAAATGAATAGCGGTCATTCTACTAAGCGGACAAACCATAGACAAATTATTCTTATCCTTAAGGACTTCCGTTCAAAAGGACCACCATTCATAACTATCCATAAGGACCGCTATTCATAACGCGTGTTAAATGAATAGCAGTTTTCTATGAATAGCAGTCCTTATGAATAGCGAGTGCACCCCTGAATTGCCTGCAGTGAGGAAAAAAGCAAAATCAAGAAATTTTAGACAGTGGGTCAAGAGGCATGGATGGTATCTTCAAAATTAACAAATTTGTCACCAAGAAATGAACAAAATGCCTCTGCAGGAAAAAACACCACTTTTCCTGATGATAAGCCATACCCTAGGATTATTTACCCCATTACTGCCACGACATTGAGTCCTCCAACCCATACGAATGGAAAATGTCACTGGGACAATAACCCGTAAGGACATACATGTTCTGATAGTGATTATAAGCCATCTATCCTTCGGGGTGTGCCCTTTTGGGTGATTGTCCTCTGTGGATACTGTCCTAGCAGCAACTGTCCTACAAGTAAATTTTATTGGGGTAATTGTCCTAGCTAGGGGTTAGTTATTGTGGGGAAACTGTTCTGGGGGTGTATAGTTAGGTACAGAGACGGCTCTTCATGGGAAATAGTGTTTTTTTTTTTTGCAACATGGATGCCCAAGTAAAATCTCACGCTGAAAACGAACGATGCCATCGACTGATTTTGGATAAACAGTTCCCAAAGTGCCCAAATTTTATGTTTAGTGGCCCGCCATTGTCTTTATGCACTTCAGAGCCAACCTTGGAGCTAGAGACGTTCGTTTGGTGTTGAAAACCAATTATAAACAGTTAAAATGAAATATGGTAATGGTTAAATCCCACCAAAGGCCACAGGGTCCCGGACTTTGTTCCAAAAGGGCCCAAAGGACCAACTACTCATTAGAGTCGAATAGGGTGCTTTAAATACCTTTCCAAAGTTAATAGAAGCTCAGTAAATGGCTACTTTGATATCAAAATACAATGATACATTGTGGATATGATAACATGTTGGCCAAATATCTGTCAGGTGCCCATTTTTTTTTTTTTAGAGGGCCAAATAATGTAACACAAGTGATTTTTTATAGCATTAAACTATAGTGACATGACATATTTTCTCTCTAAAGATATTTTAAAATGTGTTCTACAAATCAAATCAATCAAGATTACATCATTTGGGGGCACCTGAAAGGGCATAGGATCCCTGAATCTTTTAATTCCGACCCAATTGAAAATGCATTAAAATTATATCACTGACTTCCATATGGAAACATATATTCTACGTGATATGCCGATGTTATTGGTGATAGTCATGTATGATAAATGTAAACGGCGGGCACCTACAGCTTACATTAATGAGCTTTAACAGTATTGTTCTTTTAAGTGATCTCAGTACAAAAAGGTATGTACAAAACACTATAGTTAGAAACTCAAGCATTCAACCACAAACTTTAAGTGCTAGAATCAAAGTTCTAAAACACCTTTCTGTCGAATATGACAGGATTTGTAAAATTGTCCCATACGTAGCTTTTTTGTGTACTCCCACTCCCATAAAGACGACAAAAATGCAAAGAAATATGTTCAGTGGAAGTTGCTTATAGATTTCTGTTCACACTCTCGTAGCAAGGATTTTATTTTGGGAGGGGTGGTCGGATCACGCGCGCAGAGGGGTAAAGGAGAGGCGTTGGCATCTGTTCAAATCGAGACATGGAGACAGTTGATCTGTTCCATTCAGTAAATACATATAATCAACAAAGCTGGAGACTATGTTCTTGGTTAGTCTTCTAATGTGATCTCAATACAAAGAGATAGATTTATGCTCTTTTTTTGATTAGAACTACGGTTGATTCATTTTAAATTAAGTCAAATTTTTAACGCTAAAATAGAAGTCTAAAATACACATTTCTGGGTATATGAGAAGGGCCTACATTGAGGTGAGCTTTTTTTAAATATCCTACTATACAACATTCATAGAATAATATATTTATGGTTTTATCTATTGTCTGTCGATACCATTAGAAATTGTTTTAGGGAAATATAGGGGATTATATCGGGGATTGTGTATAAGAGTACTATGAGGAAACAACAATGATAACCACAAACATATTTCCTGAGTAGGCGTACATTTATACATATACGGTCTGATGACTACAAAATATATAGGAGTTTACACATTAATGAGACCAATTTTGTAAATATTATTCCACACGTCAGAATATTGCAATCGGTTTTTCGGCTACAATATTCTTAGACAATTCGTAATTATCTAAAAATAATATTTCTAAGAACAGGCCTTCAAGGTTTATTTTGCTCGACGAAAGAAATTGCAGAATGAGTATTTTGCTCCTTTCTGCATTGGGGGAGGGGGGGGGGGGGTCGGAGTTATTGTTTTCTAATCACCCTCATAGACAAAGGCCTCCATAAACACGCTGATTAAAGTGCTAAGATCTTATACAAAACGCAAAAAGGAAACTAAAAAAAGAAGATGGATATGGAGGAAAAAAGTAAATCAAGAAGAAGGGAGGAAAGGAAAAGGATAAAGTAAGGATAAAATAAATTCCATAACGCTATATAGTGAAAAAATCCCTCTTTGACCTCAGGCAAGAATCAACAATTTGAAGTTGTACATGTAGATGCAGATGATGTAGAAAAATATATTGCAATATTGTGACGTGTGGAATAATATTTACAAAATTGGTCTCATTATACCTGGCATATGTGTAAACACCTATATATTCGAAATATTTTGCAGTTATCAGAGCGTATATGTATAAATGTACGCCTACTCAGGAGATATGCTTGTGGTTATCATAATTGTTTCCTGCTAGCACTCTGATACACAAAACTGTTAACCCGTATATTTCCCTAAAAAAATTTCTAATTGTACTGACAGAAAATATATAAAACGATTATATACTCTATGAATGCTGTGTAGTAGGATGTTAAAAAGAGCTCATACTCAATATAGGCCCTTCTCACTCCCCAGAAATGTGTGTTTTAGACTTTTATTTTAGCGTTCAAATTTTGCCTTAATTTAAAATGAATCAAGGTAGATATTATGAAAAAGAAGAGTCTACCAAACATCAGATGACTAAAAAAGAACAGCTTTGTTCATGTATTTGATTGAATCTATTGCATATAGATCATGTCTCGAGTTTAACAGATGCAAAAGCCTCTCCCCCCCCCCCCCCCCCCCCCCCCCCCCCCCCTGAGCCGCAGGGAGCTAGCACGCTCTGCGCGTTCGGTCCGACCACCACCTCCGAAAATAAGATCCAGCTAGAAGAGAGTAAACAGAAAGCTATAAGCAACTTACACTGAACATATTTCTTTGCCTTTTGTCGTCTTTATGGGAGTGGGAGTACACAAAAGCTACGTTTGAAGGCAGAAGTTGGCATGGTCACGTCACGTCACGTCACCAATATGAAAAAAGTTGTATTGCATAATATAAAATTACTGTCATTCATCGTGAAATGTGCTACGATCTGTTGTGTTTCTACTAGAAATGGAACAAACCATCCAATAAAATTCACTGTGTCAACAATTTCAAAGTTTTTTCATAGAGAGTACAAACAGATCAAATGGTGGTTCAATTACTTTGAAGACGAATGATTTAGGGTGCGATCACAGACGAAGTAGTAGTAGTAGTAGTAGTAGTAGTAGTAGTATTGATAGTTCTAGTAGTAACATCAGTATCATTAGTACTCATAGGTAAAATATTTATTAGTTACTGTACCATGAAACATAACAAAAAATATGTTACAATATACATATTTATGTATAGGCAACATATCGTATTTCAATGTTGACATAATACGAGTATTAAATAAGAGCGTAAAAATGGGGCGATGATACAGAGAGGTTACAGCCTAAAACAAAGTTTGCAACCCAGAAATATTGAATTCATAACATTCAAAATAAACAAAGTAGAAACAGGGGTGACTTGCTGTAGAGAAAGAGAGAGAGAAGGGGTGGGTGGGGTTTTCAGCTATCAAGCTATATGTTGGCGTACACATTTAATATTATTTATGTTCTATTATACACATGTAGTACATGGTTCAAATAAGTTCAATACGTTAAATATAGCAAATGATTATCTCATTGATTGCACGAGACTGAACTGACATGTAAGTACATCCACAAATAAATGTTCAACTAAGTAGAGTTTGCTTGGTATCGTTGAATTAACAGATTTCTTGTATGGGCTTTGCACTGCGAATGCCATATAAAAGCCATTGAAGTTTCAGGATTACTTAAGTGATATTCATGTGATTGCCAAGTATGTTATGCATGGATATCTTTATTCAAACTGACTAATGGTTGGAGGTAGAAAAGCAACCAACCGTTATATGAACGGAACATAAACACTGCCTTTTGTATAAAGTTTATATCAGTTACTCTCACAGTCAGACCCAACTTCGGAAAACCGAGCACAGGTATATACTCCGAAACCGTCGTATGAATATAGAGCCCTGATCGTTCAGTGCGAGGCAGTATGTACAAAGGCATGGGGAAAATCTTGCAAAGTCAACCTGCCAGCTATATATTCTTAAACATAATGCTGCGTGTCAATTACCTTCAAAACCCGTGAATGATTCGCCATATGAAATGACTTTCAAATGAAAAATTTGAAATAAATATATCTGCAGCATTATTTTGGAAAAAAATATTATCAACAGCAGGTCTACATTGCAGGATTTCCCCCCATGCCTTGTGTACACACTGTCTCGCACTGAATGATGAGGGCTCTATATTCATCTTGCTCTTTACGCCTTTTTCGGAGTATAAACCTGTGCTCGGTTTTCCGAAGTTAGGTCTGACTGTCTGAGCGTTTAAAAAATCACAACTAGAGGGTCCGAATGGTCACGATAACAAGCATTCGTGAAAACTAGAAATTTCTTTTGCAAAAGAAGCACTTCATCGGTAGGCCTATATACCTGGAGTCTGCCCATAACTATACAATGAGAAATTTAAGAAAGTAGCAGGGAATTGTACAACATGTATAAAATATTCAACAGCATACTATGCTTTAGTTTATACAATAAACCAACAATAGTAGTGTTAAGTGTTGAAGTAGTTGTGATGGTGATGGGTGGTGGAGTAGTAGCTGTTGTATACGTGAATAGTAGTAAATTCATGGCATATGTGACCAGGCACCACAAAACCACCAACAAATCGCCAGATATGAATATTTAGTTAAGGTATGATTCTGAAAGAGCAGATTCTCAGCTTTAAAATGATATATAACTCATTAGCATTGGATGTTCCTATGCACAGTCCCTCATAATGTTACTTCTGAGAAATAAGGGTTTAAAGTTTGCAGTCTATTAAAGCACTCTGACTTGCAATGTTCTTGTGCTAAGGTGACAAAAGGAGAATTAGAACTCTATTAAAATTTCTATGAAGAGATTATTAGATTGTCCTAAAACTTGGCATACTAATTAGCCATATCCTGTTCATCATAGTGCACAAGTGTCAATGCAAGAACTTACGCTGTTTAGAATTTATGGGAGATCAAATTGAGACAAGTATTCAGGGTCGTAAAAAAGAAAAATAATACAAAATCCAGAGAAGACACACATTAATTAATTAACATTAAGTCTAATAAAAAACTGTCAAAAATACCACTTTTAGACTTTTTGGTGCCTCCAAATATTTAGATTCCTTAGAAAAAAAGTATACTTATTTCAGGAAATACCCAAAACTAAAATTTGACCAAGCCAACCAAAAACACATTGATGGAGCTCTAACTGAAAATCACACAGTGGGACTTTTGGTGGTTTTGTGGTGCTTGGTCACATATTTAATTCATGTTGCATTTCCTTCCCAAAGTAAAAAACATGTTTACTTATTAAAGCACGTCATTAAGATTAAAGGCCAATGCGGATAAAAACAATTCACGGTCGGTTTATCATAAGACAGTAGCCTTTTGTTGGGTTTCTACCAGAAGCTGGACAAATCTTTCAGTAATGTCACTGTGATTTAATTTACACTCTTTTTTTTTAATAGAAGGTCTTCAAGACATCAAAAGTTGGTTTAATTTCTCGGAGCCTAAATGTTTGTGGCTCTGAATATATGATGAGTACTAACTGCGGTAGAAGTATTCCTACATATGATTTTAGTAACAGTAGTGTAATAGTAATAACAGAGTAAAGAAGCTGCACGTTGAATCCATGTTGTATTTTGTTCCAATGGCAATGCTTGCTTCAAACAAAATAATGTTGACATATTATTACACGTCATCAAGCCAAAAACTAATCTTTCTTAAGAAAACATTTCGTTCGCTCATGAAATATGCTACCTTTTTTTCCAGAGGAGGAACAAACCCTCCAGTAATATCCCTGTGTCGAAAATTGCGAATTTTCATTAAAGAGAGTACCAAGAGATTACAAGTTGATTTAATTATTTTGAGTATGAACGATTTCGGGTACGATTACAGTCGAAATAGTAGTAGTAGTAGTAGTAGTAGTAGTAGTAGTAGAAGTAGTTTTGTTGATATCATTTTTTTATTCAAGAAAATTAGAATACAATACAAGAGGTAAATAAAATTATCTGTCCAACAAGGTTTGACAAAGAAAAGGAAAGCATTTGACAGAGTATTAAAATAAACATCATAGCGAGAAAGTTGCAATTGTACCAGGTACGTCACTTATAAAGGCGGATGGCATGTTTGCATGATTTGTACCACATAAATATTTATAGTAGTATTAGTAATATAGTAGTAGTAGAAGTAGTAGCCGTATTAGTAGTAGTGGCGGTAGTACTAGTATAGTTATTGGATAGAAGTGCGATAGCAGGAAATACATGGCATGTTTTATCCCTGTTGTATTCTCTTCTCAATTTCAAATACTAGTACATGTGTAATGATTAAAACACCCCATCCGGTTTAAGGTTAACGCGGATAAAAGCAATTCACGGTTGCTTTATCGTAAGATATGTTGCCTTTTGTTGGGTTTCTTCCATGCAGAAGGGGAACAAACCATGGCATAATATTACTGTGGTTTTGGTGTAAGCTTTTGTGAGCATGCATGGTTAGTGTAAGAGGTTTACATGTTATTTGTCGGAAATATAGTATACACTTCAGTGGGTCTGCTGAAATACATTGGACTGCACATTATTTGATTAATAGTACGGTGATTGACTTTAAGCTTCTACCAGGCAGTGAGTCAATTACGACTAAATGAACATCAATTTTGTTCATAATCTGTCCTCGTCATCGTCGTCATCGTAGTAGTAAAAGTAGTAGTAGAAGTAGTAAATGTAGTAGAAGTAGAAATAATAGTAGTAGTAGTAGAAGTAGTTTCAACAGAAGTTGTTGTTGCTGCAGTAGTAGTAGTAGTAGTATAGTAATAGTAGGAGTAGCAATAGTGTAACAGTAGTATATTATACATGCAAGTACTACTAGTAGCAGTATAAGTCTAAGGTGGTGGGTGGTTGTTGTAGTAGTATTGTTATTATATAAAAGGTTGGATAGTCGGAAATACATGGCATGTTGAATCCATGCTGTATTTCCTTCCCAACGTCAAATACATTTTTACTGATTTAAGCACATCATCAAGGTTAAATGTTAACGCGGGTAAAAGTCAATGCGCGGTCACTTTGACATGAAATATGCTATCTTTAGTTGGTTTCTATCAGAAGAGGAACAGACCATCTAATAATATCACTGTGTCGAAAGATACACAGATTTATATAGAGAATACCAAGAGATCAAAGGTATTAAAGTATTAAGTTTGAATATGGTTATTGTTTGAGCTGTCACGAGTTTGTTATTTTATTTAGTAGTCCTAGTCATTGTTTTCGTCGTAGTAGTAAAAAGTAGTAGTAGTAGATGCAGTAGTACAAGAAGAAGAAACAGGAGAAGTTGTAGAAATAAAAGTAGAAGTAGTAGTAGTAGAATTAGTTTCAATAGAAGTTGTAGTCGTAGTAGTAGTAGTAGTAGAATTACTTGTACACTGTTGGTCATAAAGGTGGAATATTTTTTTTCACCAAATTTTCACAGCGTAATTATTACAACATGATTTGAATATGGCATTTATGGTGCATGATAACCACTTTACTTTATTATTCTGCCTTTTACACACGTTTGACAGTGATATTTTACAAGTTTATGTCCTAAGCGATGGATGTCGTGAGCATAGAACAACAATGACGACAATATACAGTAAATTAAAGGATCATGAGATACAGTATTTATTTTCAATCTCTCTCAGTTTTCCAGATGACTTCTTTTTTGTGATTTCATGGACAAATTTGCATCAAACTTGAGTCATTGTTCTTACTCAGTCACTAGTATCGGGTATGTCCACCCCTGGCACGAACCAGCGCATGCAGACGTCGTGGCATGCTGTCCACTAGCTCGTTGATGACGTCAACAGGCATAGCGTCCCATTCTTCCCTCAGAGCATCTGCCAACTCCTGCAGATTTTGAGGAATGACCTCTCTGTCGTTGATGGCTCGGCCTAGGGCATCCCATGCATGCTCTATGGGGTTCATATCCGGCGAACAAGCTGGCCATGGCAACTGTACGACGCCCTCTGCCTCCAGGAATTCCCTTACTGCAGCGGCCCTGTGCGGTCTAGCGTTGTCATCCTGCAGTCGGAAATTGTGCCCATACACTCGTCTTGCATATGGAAGACAGTGGAACTCCAAGATATCCCTGTAGGCGGCGGCGTTGACGTTTCCGTCCGGAACCACCAGTGGCGTTTTCCCTCCATAATGGATGCCGGCCCATATCATCACTGAGCCGCCTCCGCCTTGAGTCGTCTCGTGGATACATTCATCGCGAAGGTTTTCCCCGGCTAATCGACGAACTCGTTGTCTCCCATCCTTTCGGTCAAGGATGAACCGGCTCTCGTCCGTGAAGACCACATGTTGCCAATGTCCTGGATGAAGCCTTCTGTGCTCCCTAGCCCAAAGAAGACGAGCTACTCTGTGGCGAACAGACAGGCGTGGACATTTGGTCAACCGTCGTGCTCGGTAACCATGTTGGAGCAATCTGCGATTAACGGTTGACCGGGAAACGTTGATCCCATGATATCTCCTCCACAAGCGACGAAGACGGCTCGTGGGCAATTTCCGGTTTCTGCGGCTGAAATTCAACAGTTGGCGATCATCTCTTCTTGTGGTCAATCTGGGACGTCCTGGAGATTTCCGTGGCCGCACATTCCCCGCCTCACGTTGACGTTTCAGGATCTTAGAGACTGTACTCTGTGATATCCCTAGGACTTCTGCGATATCAGTCTGCTTGTAGCCCTCCTGTCGCAGTGCTACCACTCTCTCGCGTGTTGCTGTTGCCGTTGGACCAGGCATAGTCCAGGGAACGTCTCTACCGATTTTTATTTCAAACGGTACAAGGAACTCGAAAAAATGCAACCTTCTTATACACAGTGCTAAATCAGGGAAAGGGACAGAATATCATATGCATAGGCTTTTATAGTCTACAACAAAAGAATTTATTACGTAATCCAAATTTCTCATTTTATAATGTCACCTGTGTAATGGGGAAACATTATGTAATCACTCAATTACCATTTTGTATACGCGTAGCCTTTCAAATACCAACAAAACTGTCGATTTTTATTCAAAAATATTTTATTCCACCTTTATGACCAACAGTGTAGTAGGAGTTGTTGCTGTTATAGTAGAAGTAGTGGTGGTAGTAGTAGTAGTAGTAGTGGTAGTTGTAGTAGCTGTAGCTGTAGTAGTAGTAGTAGTAGTAGTTGTAGTAGCTGTAGCTGTAATAATATTTATTCCAATGCTCACACCAACCATATACATTCACACATCATTACACCTCATCTATGTAAAATGTTACTAGAAACATCCTTCTTCTTCTATAAGGGTTTTTTTATTTCTTTTCACCAGAAATGGAACAAACCATCCATTGATTTCACTGTGTCGAAAAGTTCTTTTTTTCATAGAGGGTACTGAAAGATCAACAGCTGGTTAAATTACTTTGAACAGTAGTAGTAGTAGTAGTAGTAGTAGTAGTAGTAATATTAGTAGTAGTAGTAGTAGTAGTAAAGTAGTAATATTAATAGTAGAAGTACTACTAGTAGCATCATAAGTCTAAGGTGGTGGGTGGTTGTTGTTGTAGTTGTATTGCTTTTATATAGAAGTTGAATAGTCGGAAATACATGGCATGTTTAATCCATGATACAGTTCCTTCCCAACGTCAAATACATGTTTACTGATTAAAGCATGTCATCAAGGTTAAAGGTTAACGTGGATAAAAGACGATTCACGGTTACTTTGTCATGAAATATGTTAACTTTTGTTGAGTTTCTACCAGAAGAGGAACAAACCATCTAATAACATGTGTCGAAATTTACACAGTTTTTCATAGAGTACCAAGAGATCAAAAGTTGGTTCAACTACTTTGACGTAAATGATCTTATGTGTTAAGCCTATGGGAGTTAGAAAGTGCTCGGGTTAAGGACATTTTGAATTACATGAAATACAACACTGAATACAACATAAAATGAAATATAAACTAGAATTGATGCATGAATTGCGGGATAACCTCGCTAGTCATAAGGACTGCTATTCATAGGACCACTTATTCATAAGGACCGCTATCCATAACGCCTGACTAAATGAATAGCGGTTTTGTATGAATAGCGGTCCTTCTACTAAGCGGGCAAACCACAGACAAATTACCTCGCTATTCTTAAGGACTTCCGTTCAAAAAGACCACCATTCATAACTATTCATAAGGACCGCTATTCATAACGCGTGTTAAATGAATAGCAGTTTTCTATGAATAGCGAGTGGACCCCTGAATTTCCTGCAGTGAGGAAAAAAGCAAAATCAAGAAATTTTAGACAGTGGGTCAAGAGGCATGGATGGTATCTTCAAAATTAACAATTTTGTCACCAAGAAATGAACAAAATGCCTCTGCAGGAACAAACACCACTTTTCCTGATGATAAGCCATACCCTAGGATTATTTACCCCATTACTGCCACGACATTGAGTCCTCCAACCCATACGTATGGAAGTGCCAATGGGACAACTACCCGTAAGGACATAAATGTTCTGTTAGTGGTTATAAACCATCTATCCTTCGGGGTGTGCCCTTTTGGCAGTCAGACCCAACTCCGTAATACCGAGCACACGTATATACTCCGAAAACGGCGTATAGAACGAGATGAATATAGAGCCCTCATCGTTCACTGCGAGGCAGTGTGTACTAAAGGCATGGGGGAAATCGTGCAGTGTCGACCTGCTGTTGATAATATATTTTTCAAAAATAATGCTGCGGATATATTTATTTCAAATGTTTGTCATATAAAATTCACTTCATATGACGAATCATTCAAGGATTTTGAAGATAATTCACACGCAGCATTATTTTTAAGAATATGTATATCGTTGGCAGGTTGACTTTGCAAGATTTTCCACATGCCTTTTGTACACACTGTCTGATACTGAACGATGAGGGCTCTATATTCATCTTGTTCTATACGCCGTTTTCGGAGTATATACCTGTGCTCGGTATTACGGAGTTGGGTCTGACTGTTTGGGTGATTGTCCTCTGTGGATGCTGTCCTACACGTAAATTGTATTGGGGTAATTGTCCAAGCTAGGGGTTACTTCTTGTAGGGAAACTGTTCTGGGGTGCATAGTTAAGTACACAGACGGCTCTTCATGGGAAATAGTGTTCCCTTTTTTTCAACATGGATGCCTAAGTAAAATCCAACGCTAAAAAACCCCAAAACGAACGATGCCATCGACTGATTTTGCATAAACAGTGCCCAAATTTTATGTTTAGTGGCCCGCCATTGTCTTTATGCATTTCAGAGCCAACCTTGGAGTTAGAAACATTCGTTTGGTGTTGAAAACCAACTATAGACAGTTAAAATGAAATATGTATAATGGTTAAGTCCCACCAAAGACCACATGGTCCTGGTATTTGGTCTAAAAGGGCCCAAAGGACCAGCTACTCACTAGAGTCGAAAAGGGTGCTTTAAATACCTTTCTCAAGTTAATAGAAGCTCAGTAAATGGCTACTTTAATATCAAAATGCAACGATACATTGTGGATATGATAACATGTTGGCCAAATGTCTGAAAGGTACTCATTTTTTTTTTTTTAGAGGCCAAATAATGTAACACAAGTGATTTTTTATAGCATTAAACTATAGTGACATGACATATTTTCTTTCTAAAGATATTTGAAAATATCCCTGAATCCCTGAATCTATTGATTGCCGCCCAATTGAAAATGCATTAAAAATCATATATATCACTGACTTCAATATGGAAACATATATTCTACGTGGTATGCAAATGTTATTGGTGATAGTCATGCATGATAATTTTAATAATTTCTAATGGTACTAACAGAAAAGCGATAAAACGATATCCTCTATGAATGCTGTATAGTAGGATGTTAAAAAGAGCTTACACTCAATATAGGCCCTTCTCACTCCCCAGAAATGTGTGTTTTAGACTTTTAGTTTAGCGTTCAAATTTTACGTTAATTTAAAATGAATCAAGGTAGATACAATGAAAAGGAAGAGCGTAAATCTACCAAACATCAGGGCCCATATTCCTAAGACCCTACTAAGCTAGTTACCAACTAGGCCCTAGTTGGCACATAAAAACCCCTAGTAGGCAACTAAAAACCCCTAGTTGCCAACTATGTAGCTCAGCTGGTTGGTAACTAGCCATTGTTTGCCTTCTGTTGGAGTCAGCGTGGGTGGAATGAATGAATAGAGAGTACATGGCTTTTGTAAGATTACTTTACATAATTATTTGTGCAGCACTGACAGTCTTTTATGTCTAGTTTGCAACTACCAAGTTGCCAACTAAATTAATATTCATGAAACCTTACAAAGAATCTTGCCAATAAGTGAGTTCGTAATTAGGATTTACGCATGAGCAGATAAAGGTCATTTGAGATAAAGTGGCAAAACTGGCATGTTCGTTTAAAATTCACTGAGATAAGCGTCGACTGTGATGTAATGATTATTCATATATTCATTTAATTATACTTTTCATTAAATCCACTGAAAAGCAACAAAGTGTTCATTGATGGTTGGTATTTTACAGTCTGCCAAATGATAGTCAACTTGCAAACAATGCGCTTTCCCAAGTGTTAGTGACTAGTGCTAATCTAGTCACCTGGTATACGATGTCTTTCTTTCATAGAGTTTGAATTTTGTAGGTTGCTATGTCGGGCAAGCTTACTTATTATTTTTCTTTGAAAAGATGCCTATCCTAATGGAAAAAAGGGAAAGGTCGTTTGCGAAAAGTTGCTCATGGGCCAATTACGAACTCGCTTATTAGTATCAAACTAGGGAAGGATTTAGTTGCCAACAAGAGAATAGACCGCTTCGGTAATGTATACACATTTGATATATACCTATAAACAAAGGTTGTTCTTGACAACCTGAAAGCTTGCCGGAAGCTTGTCGGACATAGCAACAAATAATGTATGCAAACTGGATTCCGAGCATTGAGGCACATTTATAAAAATCAGGTTAATGGATAGCTCGTCACTAGGTGCTCAGAGAATTATGTGCAACATTTGAATACATTACAGAAGCCGTCTATTGACTTCTGTGTTCTTGTGTAGAATAGACTTGGTGCATGGAAGGGGAAAATGTGTAGAATGTATACTCTGCCAGGCCAATTTCCATAGATCCCGCGTTTTATTTCCCAAACTATTAACAGTCACTGATCGATGCCTTTTACTTAAATGGCTTGAATAAAATGATTTAGAAATCCCACATGGCTGTAGTCAAACTTGGCCTTCCCCCACATGTTTCCTTATTTTCTATCAAATTGTAAAAAAAGAAAATTGTAATTTTCATCACAGTGATGTTATTGTATGGTTTGTTCTGCTTCTGGTAGAAATCCAACAAAAGACGCGAAAGCACTGACGTTTTAGCACCCTTTTAAGCCAAAATGTAGTTCGACGCCCTGGAGGCTTTTCTGTTATTTTGCATAACAAGCACTTCATCAGTAGGCCTATATACATTGAGTCTGCCCATAAGTTATAACAATAAGAAATATAAGAAAGTATCAGGGCATTGCACAGCATTTATAAAATATTTAACGTCATACAATGCTTTATTTTATGCAATAAACCAACAGTAGCAGTGTTAGTTGTGGAAGGAGTTGTGATAGTGGTAGTAGTATTGCTGTGGTATAGTTGGATAGTACATGTAGTACATGGCATGTTAAATCCATGTAGCATAGTTGGATAGTAAATACATGGCGTGTTAAATCCATGTAGCATAGTTGGATAGTACATGTAGTAAATACACGGCATTTTTAAATGCATAGTTTGATAGTACATGTAGTAAATACATGGCATGTTAAATCCATGTAGCATAGTTGGATAGTACATGTAGTAAATACATGGCATGTTAAATCCATGTAGCATAGTTGGATAGTTCATGTAGTAAATACTGACATGGCATGTTTAAATTCATGCACCATAGTTGGATAGTACATGTAGTAAATATTGACATGGCATGTTTAAATCCATGTAGCATAGTTGGATAGTACATGTAGTAAATACTGGCATGGCATGTTAAATCCATGTAGTATAGTTGGATAGTACATGCAGTAAAAACATGGCATGTTATCCATGTAGCATAGTTGGATAGTACATGTAGTAAATACATGGCATGTTAAATCCATGTAGCATAGTTGCATAGGGGGAGGGGGAACGGGGGGCACAGTGCCCCCTACTCTTTCAAGTATCCCAAATGTGCCCCTTTCCACTGCTGATATGTGCCCCCTTTTTTTCGCATAGTGCCCTTTTCCTTTCCAATAAGTGCCCTTTTACCTTCTGATAAGTGCGCCCTTTAAAGGCCAAGTCCACCCTAACAAAAAGTTGATTTGAATAAATAGAGAAAAATCCAACAAGCATAACACTGAAAATTTCATCAAAATAGGATGTAAAATAAGAAAGTTATGGTATTTTAAAGTTTCGCTTAACTTCGCAAAACAGTTATATGCACATCCTGCTCAGTATGCAAATGAGGGAACCAGTGACGTCACCCACTCACTATTTCTTTTGTATTTTATTACATGAAATACGAAATATTTTAATTTTTCCTTGTTATATTGTGAAACAAGGTTTGATTCCTCGCTGAACATGTGTAATTGCCATTGTTGCAACCTATACACAATTCAATGAGAGCTTCCTAATTGTGAAATCTGCAGAAATTAAAATATTCTATATTTCACATAATAAAATACAAAAGAAATAGTGAGTGGGTGACGTCACTGGTTCCCTCATTTCCATACTGAGCAGGGTGTGCATATAACTGTTTTGCGAAATTAAAAATACCGCAACTTTCTTATTTTACATCCTATTTTGATGAAATTTTCAGTGTTATGCTTGTTGGATTTTTCTCTATTTATTCAAATCAACTTTTTGTTAGGGTGGACTTGGCCTTTAACCTCAGACATTACTGCCCCTTATGAAATTGCCCCTTTTTCGTCTAATTAGTGCCCATTTCCCGTTCTAATAGTGCAATTTTTCCTCCTGATAAGTGCCCTTTTCACTTCTGATAGGTGCCCCTTTTTCTTCGTATAACTGCGCCCCTTCTTCTTTCTCATAAAATGCCAATTTCACCTTCTGATAAGTGCCCCCTTTAACTTCAGACATTACTGCCCCTTTTGAAATCTGTGCCTTGGTTTTTTTCGTCTGATTAGTGCCCATTTTTCGTTCTAATAGTACAAGTTCCCCTTCTTATAAGTGCCCTATTTCACCTTTGATGAGTGACCGTTTTCTTCGTATGACTGCCCCTTCCTCTTCCTAATAAGTGCCGTTTTCACCTTCTGATAAGTGCCCCTTTTAAGCTCAGATAAGTGTCCCCTTTGAAATCTGACAAGTGTCCCTGTTTTCCTCTGATTAGTGCAATTTTTCCTTATGATAAATGCCTCTTTTTAAGTGCCCCTTTTACTTCTGATCAGTGGCCCTTTTTATTTTTAATAGTATTATTTTCCCTTTTAATAACTGCCCTATATAGCCTACCTATATATATATTTAATATAATTCTACCTATATATTCCGATGTCGCTTACAAACTGTGCCCTAAAGTACACAAAATACCATATACCTAGCACAATGAGAGGCAGTGGAGCAGGGGGCAGGAGGGGCACAATTCCCTAAATTATACAAGAATGAGCAGTACGTGCCTCTAAATTTTAATAGGAAGGAGTAAAAAAATTTCTAAAATGTTTCCAAAGCTCGCTTCAGTGCAAAATTTTAACAGGAAGGAGTAAAAAAATTTCTAAAATGTTTCCAAAGCTCGCTTCAGTGCAAAATTTTAACAGGAAGGAGTAAAAAAATTTCTAAAATGTTTCCAAAGCTCGCTTCAGTGCATTTACCATTGCCTTCTTATCATATTAGGAGAATCGCTGCTAGTCAAAATATCTTCATGAGACTATTTCACTCAACTGTAAAGTAGTTTTTATATAAAACCATGCTAAATCATAATATTAATGTGTCGAAAATGATCCTCGATAGTGTAAGGTAGCGGTATACTAATGTCTCAATGTGGCATTTTCAGCCTTGTTTTCACCCTTTTTGAAGGCGCCCCTTTTTGCTGATGCCCCCCCCCCCCCCCACTTTGAAAGATGCTTCGCTGCCCCTGGGTTAACGCGGATAAAAGCAATTCACGGTTGCTTTATCATAAGATATGCTACCTTTTGTTGGGTTTCTACCAGAAATGGAACAAACCATCTCATAATATTACTGCGGTTTAGGTGACTGTAAGCTATGAGCATGCTTAGTGTACTAAGAGGTTTACATTTAATTTGTCGGACAGATATAATACACTTCAGGAGGTCTGCTGAAATACAACATTGGACTGCACATATTTGATTAATAGTACGATGTATGACTTTGAGTTTCTATCAGGCAGTGAGTCAATTACGACAATAGGATCTTTATTAAATTACATTTTTGATCAACATCAGTTTAATATAATTTATTTTTCTATCGATATAAAAAAGCACAAACCAAAAACGGAAAAAAATTATCTAACAAACAAAGAAACAAATGAAACATAACAAAACAAAACTTGTCGAAAAAGAAGAGAGCGAAACAAAACGAAACAAAATCAGTATGGAATGATTACATTAAAATGATACGTTGAATTTGCACTAGGGAACCTTCTAATTTTTTTTCAGTGATCTTTACTTTGATTCCACTCGATGAAAATACATGAATCATAAATCAACATATCAATGAGTGTATATACAAAATAAAACATTTTATCATGTAAAATATTCAATATTATTATGAATAACTGAAATTCAAAACTGTAAAAGAAAACATGAAATAAAATTCGATTGCTGTAAAACATGTACAATTCCGTCTGTTTACTGCTAATTGTGTTTTTTTAAAAACCTTTATTGAATTGAATTGAATTTAAAGGAAACAAAACAAGAAATATCTGAAAAATATCAATCACTAGTTCATGTTTGAAATTGTAAAAAAAAAACAAACAAACAAACAAACAAACAAAAACAAACCTGTTGAAACATGCTTTCAGTCAAAATGAAATGAGGACAAAATATCTTTTCTGTGCTGTTGCTAAACCATGCAAAATGAAAAAAAAAAGAAAAAAGAATTGACTAAAAATCAAGATTTGCAAAGTATGAAGAGATTTGCATGGGGCAAAGGAACATCGGACATCCTATCAGTCGTGGTAGTAAAACTAGAAGTAGTAGTAGTAGTTGTTGTTGTAGTTGTTGTAGTAGTAAAACTACTACTAGTAGTAGCAGTAGTGGTGGTAGCAACAGCTCCAAGGGTAGATGCACTAGTTGGAGTAATGGTAGTGGTAGTAGTAATAGTAGTAGTAGAAGTATTAGTAGTAGTAGTAGTAGTAGTAGTAGTAGTCGTAGTAATAGTAGTACAGTAGTAGCAGCAGTAGTAGTAGTTGTTGTAGAAGTATTATCATTATTATTATTAGTAGTAGTAGTAGTAATAGTAGTAGAAGTATTAGTATTAGTATTAGAAGTAATAGTAATAGTTGTTGTAATTTTAGTTGTAGGAGTAGTTTTTTTTGTAGTAGTAGTGTTTGTTGTTATAGTAGGAGTAAGAGTAGTAGTAGTAGTAGTAGTAGTAGTAGCAGCAGCAACAGGAGTATTATAAGTAGTGGTAGTATAGAAGTAGTGGCAGTATTAGTAGTAGTAGTAATAGTAGTAGTAGTAGTAGTAGTACTAGTTGTTGTAGAAGTATTATCATTATTAGTAGTAGTATTATAGTAGTAGTAGTAATAGTAGTAGAACTAGTATTAGTATTATTAGTAGGAGCAGTATTAGTAATAGTAATTGTAATTTTAGTTGTTGTAGTAGTAGTAGTAGTAGTAGTAGTATAGTAGTAGCAGTAGTAATAATAGTAATAGTATAGTAGTAGCTGTTGTAGAAGTAGTAGTAGTAGTAGTAGTAGTAGTAGTAGTAATAGTAGTAGAAGAAGTAGTAGTAGTAGTAGTAGTAGTAGTAGTATCAGTGGTAGTAGTAGTAGTAGTAGTACATGTTGTTATTGTTGTTGTTTTTGTTGTAGCAACAGCAGCACTAACAAGAATGGTAATATTAATTAATATGGATAATGTAGATAATAGTAATTTTAGTAGGAGTTATGGTGACCATTGTAGTGGTGATGGTGGTGGTAGTGGTAGCGGCATAGATAATAGTATAGTGGTGATGATAGTAGTAGTGGTAGCGGAAGTGGTAAGCAGAAGTGGTATCTTCTGTACAGAAGATAGACAGTAAATACATTGCATGTTAATTTTCCTGTTTCTTGCTCTCTCCTAATGCCTGTTTACAATAAATGCACGTCATCAAGGTTAAAGGTTAGAAATTAGCACAAAAGAATTTCATGGTCTCTTCATAATCTTTCATTGGGTTACTACTAGAAGCGGAACAAACCACCCCAAAATATGATATTGCCTTTTGCAGTCAGTTTGAAATTTAGTTTGCATTTGGAAGGGCGACCGATACACATCGGGAGCAAAATTAGAGTTTTTAACAATTAGGGAGTTATCTATTAGATTTCATCACTGATCTACTTGTATTCCTGATGAAACCTATTTTCTACGAAGACAATAAAAACATACACTCTCCTTCGGAGGAATGTAGTTTTATATGACATTGGATTCATCAATTTTATACGGGCCAGGACACTATTCGTCATTTCTTCATGCAGCACTGTTATTCATCGAAGTTAAAAACAAAAGCCTTCTCTATATCCAGACACAAAACGTGGAATTTAAGGGCACGTTTGCCTTTTGTCTAAATTTAATATATGTCCTTTAAAATAAACTAATTCTGGAACCGAGTGGTGTAAGTGGAACTTTCAGTCGGAACTCCCACTAAATCTTTTGAATTTAGTGGGAGTCATCAGTTCGACGACATACCAGAAAACCCGTCACTTCGTTTTGCAGCACAGCTATGAATCATACTATCCCGGAGCATTGGCCGTAATAATTTGACCATTATCACCAGAAACAATTTTCATTGGATCAGAAAGCAGAAAGTGGACATTTTGATTTTTACACCTGTCAAGACAAGACAACTTGAAAGTAAGTAGACACTCATATTTTTGCTTCTAAAAGTACAAGATAGCATCTAGAACTAACGTTCCCCCCCCCCCCCCCCATGAGGGTTTCTGACTCATAATAGTCATGACGCATAGAAAATATGCAAATCAAAATGTGCGGCACGAACCGCAATCCAGCTGATCAAAGAACACCATGAACACTGGCGGTGTTTGGTATGAACATTCATAAAGATCGAGTTTTAGGTCGGTCCCATCATATTTTATTGATACATTTCTGTAAAAAAAAATCTTCAACAACAACAAACAGCAAGAAGCACAGGGCGATTCCAATATATTAAAATAAATTGCAAGTTATCCGCTTTCATATGCAAATCAAACGGTGCAGCAGCAGTCATGGCATAGGCGATGCAGCTGATTGGTGTATGTAAGAAGAAATCTGACGACGCTTTATAGTTTGAATATTCATAACAATTTTGCATGGGACGATTTCTAGATATTAAATTACAAAGGAACTTATACGCATTCATATGCAAATTAATGGGTGCAGTTTTGTAGATGCATGTTGATTGGACCGCTCCTCAACGCAAATTGGGTCGACCAGTTGCAGCAACGCTGATGTTGAACTGGGAAAATAGTCTAGCCGACTAGTAAACATCTGTGCACCTTTTCATTAAAAAAAAACATGGAATCTGGCATATTTTTGATGTTCATCAATTCTGGATAGAGGGCCACCTATAATTCTTGCCTTGAGGTCAGTTTTGCCTTTTTAAAAAAATTGTCCACCACGTGGTATATTTTCTACATGGCTAGCTCAGAAACTCAAAGTTCTGACAAGTGCTTAAAGGGATACTTAACCGCAGATTGTGGGCGTTTTTATGCCTGATCATGCCGTTGCCCCGCGGGAGCAAACTTCGAACTTCGCCGCGCAACATGCACGCTCCGCCTGAACTCGAGCTCTCGTGCGAGATTCGGTCGGCTTCGTGCAGTTCGAAATGTAATCCCAGTAGTCCAACGGACGCGTTCGACGCACATACTTTGTGTACGAGTGAATGGGGCTTACGCAATCCTGACTTTCCCCACGGTTGCCCGGTGGCGTATCCCTTTAAGATGCCCACGTTTTCCAATAAAGTTGCATTCCAATTATTATGAAGCCACTGATATGTTATACAGCCCTGAAAAAAAAAACCCAAACCCAAAAAACTATTAGACCAGCTCTTTTTAAAGGCGTATATGGAAAGTCTTGGCTATCAGTAATTGAACTTTCAAATTGATTTATTCCAGCTATAATGAGTGGATAACTGCTCCCTAAAACAATTATCCTATACAATAACTAACCCCTCGGACAATCACCCCCAGGTAATTCCCACCCCCACCCCCTCGACAATTATTCATAAAGGACAATTAGATCTAAAGGCATGCACCCCAAATGGATGGATACTTCAGATTAACTAGCAGAATTAAAATATCCTGGAGGGTAATTGTCCTGGAGATATTCTCCAGGGGTAGGCAGGTTTTGAAACAAATGTTCAGACATTAACGGTCTCTGGGATAATCGTCCAGAAGGTATGCCTGATTGTTTGGTTAAGCCATTTTCACTTTACTAGAGGCAGTTTGTTCAGTTCTCACTGGTGGTAAAATTGATACCTCTGATGATATCAGCCATTCCTTGTGGCAGGCATGCTGTCCATAAGGGGCTGCATTTTTTTCTCTTTCTTCACAGGGCTGTATATGAGTACAATGCTTCTAATTATGATCAGTAAAACATTATGGCTCTTATTCTGAAGTCCAGTTTAATTGAAATCAACAAAATACATAGCGCAGGTGCCCATTCTGATAATATAGCCCTACAGATTCCGTGGGCCTATATGCAACATAATAATTTTCAAATTTCGATTTTCTTTTTTTTTCTTTTAATGATATTAAGGCTAAAATTTAAAATCAAGGTCAAACAACAAACTCACTTTAGGGTCCCATTGGTTCCTGCAATGAGATAGATCTTGTATATCATGTATATTGATTCGATTTACTTCCTTTATAGTGCATGCTGTAAAGATAAAATGTAAAATTATAATAGGCATGTTCTAACACTTCGGCAACCATTCTTTTGGTGACCATCTTGATGATTAGCAAAGAGAACGAGTCAAATACAAAAATTGTCTTTAATTTGACATCCCGTTGGCCGCTGTACCCCTATAGTGGTGTTTTTTATCATATGACCTTGATTTCAAAATTGCAGTCTACCGTAAAACAAATAATAAACCAAAATATTAAAACGATCTTATCTCACACATAATATTTTTGGGGACCCTTTTGTCATTATGGGCACCTGCGCTATACATTTCGTTGATTTCAAAGATGTGATGTTGCACTGTTCACAATTAAAAGTGTTTTACTTCATGTAAAAGTAAAACATAAAAATTTGAGGTTCATAAAATACACCATGGTTAGAAATTTATTAGACAAATGAATACTTCCACTAATCGCAAGAAAATAGGGATTAGAATACGAAGAATGCAGCTCACAAGTAACATGTCATCGTTATTATTATTCCAGGTTCCGAATTTGCCAGATTTGAAAACATGTATATTGTGATGTTATAAATTACTGTTTTGAAGCAAAGATCACAAATGATGTCCCTAAAAATGCGCCCGTTAAAGGGAAGGAGATCCGAGCCAATGATGATCCAGCAAGAATATTACCCTTCAAGGTCCGAATTTGCGTTAGGGAAGGGGGGGGGGGGGGTGGTCATGGCAACGACTGTTCGATCAATCCGTCTCTTCATGAATTGTAAATTATGACTCTGATTGACATTTATTATTTCTATAAATTGGAGTGTCATTCAGACAAATACAGTGAATTTATAGAAACTTGCAAGTGAGCGAAGTGAGCGAGCTAACAAATTGGCCTACGTTAGTCTTGATTTTATGCTTTTTAGACATGCTCTTTTTATAATCTATACATAAGCTAATGGCTTTAATGTTTGAAGGGATTTCCGATGAACTTTAGCCCAGCTGCCCTATAAGGCACGTATATAACGAGGCGCGTATATTGATACGTGGCCAAATACTCCCAAATAACCCATGTTCACTATTGAAGGTTGGCTTCAAAATTTTAACTTAACAAGACAATAACAGGAAAATATTTGAAAATTAAAAACTTATGATGTTATAAGAGCAATAGATTACCTTGATAGATGGATAGATTCACGTTGATTGAAAAGTCAGTTAGTTTATCATGCCTCTTTTTCATTTGTGAGGTTGGAGAAATACCCCTTGCGCCCCTGCACATTGGCTAGTGGTCCGCTTCGATAGGACTGCAGTAAAGAATAGGATCATCTTGAGTTCTACCAGTTATCAGTATAAATTATTGCAATAATACCAAACTATGTATCTTCAGTTTAAGGTATGATATATAAAAAATGCGCAATGTCAATTTAATCTAAATCATCTCACAACAGTTGCTGATGTTCGTCCATCGATGTCGTTATGTACTTATCTTTCTTGTTTGGACGTATATGTGATACCAAACTCTGAACTTTTATCATTCATTCAAGTCGGAACCAAATGCCGTCCAAAGTAGGTCTTGTACTTATAATACCATAATGCATATTCTCAACGAAAATAAAACACAAACCACAAAAGCTAAAAAAAGAGATAGAACTGTCCTACCGTACCCGAAAGTTCCCCTAATCTACATGGGGGAAAAAAATTACCAAGGATACAGCGTTTTTTTTCTTCATATTCTTGATTTCTTTCTATGATTATTTTGAACACTATCTCCATGATCACATGTTTTTTTTTTCTTCAATAAATAAATGCAGACTCAATAGCTCTGCCAAATCAAGGGCTGTTATAGAGTTCAACAATAGATGCAAGTCAGTGTATAAGCAAGTGATATGTAAGCCTTTGTAGTGTTGTCATGAAGTAGCAGTCAAACCGCAGGTCCCCAAAAAGTGCTCTATTTTATTTCCAGTTTTGCTTGACTGGGTCAGTCTCTGAATACATAATGAGCAGGAATCCCCAGGAACATCCAATTTCCAAATGGTTAAATGGACTCGTTAACATTAACCGATTGTCATGATTTACACATCAAATAAAGGAGGAGGAATTAGAGATTCATGAAATACTCTGTTTGTCTGTGAAAAAATATGACAAAATTGGTGAAAATGATGTTATTTTATGACCAAAAATTGGAAACGAAACGAAAAGTAAACCTGTAAAATACTCACATAGTTTTATTATGAGCCAGGTTGAATTTGACACGAGTGTGAAGGGCAATATCTATACTTTACATATATTTAAATAATATGAATGTACACTTTATTACAGCGTCAGGATCCAGCAAAATGTAACCGAAGTACACATTGTGTCCTTCAAACAGTTGATTCCAGCACTCTGATTGGTTACTTCACAAGCCCTTTCCCCAAAATAGATCAAACTGTTTGCACAAGAGGTCAAGAGTTCACCCAACCGCTGGAATGTGGTTTCAAATATCGCGCCCTAATCTTGCAGGGTTGCCTTGTCAGCCAATCACAGTGCTGGCATTCTATGGTATTGACAATTTCAAGGATATATTATGTACTTGGGTTGAATATTGCTGGATCCTGACCCTGTCATAAATGTATGGGTGTTTTGAATATGACAATGTGAAAGATGAAACTTCAACGCTTCCATACATATGCGTTTTAATAGTGGCTCATATACTTTTTATATGTATTTTATGGACTTGAAATCTTATAAAGAAAAGTGTTTTGTTTCACTATTTCATCATTTATATTCAACTACTTATCCTTTAAATTATAACTTAAACAAGGTATGTCTGTGTTGATAAAGTATCCATCCATCTTTCCAGAAAGTTTGATGACCATAGCA
Source organism: Heliocidaris erythrogramma (assembly GCA_025617745.1). NCBI lineage: Eukaryota > Metazoa > Echinodermata > Echinoidea > Camarodonta > Echinometridae > Heliocidaris > Heliocidaris erythrogramma. Next base: position 55,578,315 of record CM046863.1, on the reverse strand, counting down.
TTAATATTTTTTGAGTTAATGAACATTGAATATGACCATGCAAAACAGCCCACTGGTTGCAAGGAGAGTGTGCCATTTCAGGCACTGGAAATAAAATCAGCCCTTTTTGCTCATTTGCATACGAGCTGCGGTCTGACTGGTAGGCACAGATAAGTTTTGAAAGTAGAACTGCTATTTGGGCCTCAGTTTGGGAAGTGCATTAATCTCGTTAAGCGTAGTAGTAGTAGTAGTAGTAGTAATAGTAGTAGTAATATCAGTAGTACTGTTATGAGTAAGGAGTAGTTTTTTTTTTTGTCATACTAACTTCAGCAGCAGTATTAGTATTTCTATTTCACTGAAATTCTTATGTGTAACTATTGATATTTAATTATCTTGGAATAATGACATTGACTTAACCCGTTGACTACTGAATTCCTTAACTCTCATAGTCTTAATACAGGAACCACACGGTTCCCGTAGTCTATGGGTTAAGCTGTACCAAAATATCAAATAATATAGGACTATTATACAAAATCAAGTAATTTTCACCAAAAATATTATTAATGATGTAGGTCTACAATGCTTTAATATCCCCATACCTTCAATACCGCAATGTTGCCTGGGGTTCTTCAACAAACTATTCAGTGTCTAGTTTATTCTGATTACAGAAAATGGCTATTAGATACTGGCTATTTCCCATGTCAGTATCCTTGCTCATACTAATCTATTATTTTTCTCATTTGAAAATATTAAATGTATTCGATCTCTCCAATTTTAATTTAGCAGTTTGTATGTATTTGGGGTTAAAGTAAAGTCTCTCTGGTAACTTTCATGAGTTTGGTATTAGGGAGTTATGGAATGTGTCAACGTGAAGGCCGTCCTAGATCCTCCAAGGTACATTGGACTGCTTTGTTATAACTGCATACCGCGCTTTGTGCAGGAACGGCTCACCCGCCCACTGGCTTCTCCCTCGTCCACCAGTCAGATCGAGAACGCGTCCAACAATGGTATTGCCGTCTTCGCTAAAACGCGAACCTCGCTTCACCTCATTTGTATGCAGTTAACACAAAGCAGTCCATTGTAGCAGTAAAAGTAGTATTAGGGAAAAATTAGCAGTAGATGCAGTAGTGGTAGTAGTAGAACTTGTTATTGTGAAGTAAAGAACCTTAAAATCCAGGGTAGTTTGAGATACACGGGGCATTTGGCAGGTCCAAATCTGGTGTCAGATTTGGATTGTGCCTCCAGCGTCCGTGTTATGGTGCAAGATATAACATGCTCAGGGTAACCATTGTCAAGGAGAATGGTATCTGACAAATACGCCAGTCAGATCAAACACGCAGTGTCACGTTGCTATTACGCGGTTTCGACACATTGTGTTTTCTACAAACAGGATGCTACCGTCAACTAGCAAGGATGTACTACCCACCCCCCACTTGAGTGATGTTATTTACCAATTTCAGTGCCGGTGCGATGCCAGGTACGTGGGCCGTACTTCTCAAAGCTTTGCCGACGATCAATTCTCAGTTATGTCCCGGGCCAGAAGCGCAGCGCATTTACGCTTTCTGGAAGCCGCCTACATTCAATTGCATGAACCCCTTCTGTGCAGACAAAAGGAGTTCGTCCAAGCTTTGCGATTGTTCTGAAATTACGGCGCCTGGGTTGCGTCCGGACTCATTGAGTATAATATAGTTGATTTCAAGTAATTTGTTATAAACCTGCGTGATAACCTGATGAATGCCGGTCGAAAAGCTTCGTTATCATGTCTCTTTTTCGCGCATATTGAATTTTTGTAGAAGACCTAATGTTTATTCAATGTGAATAGGGGTGGGAATCAGAAAAGCAACCAACTGTTATAACGGTGGGAATTATGATTGCCTTGTGGGATGAAGTTGAATTTGAACTTGAAATATATTTATCCAAGAACCCCCCCCAAAAAAAAAAAAAAAAAAACAACAACAACAAACAAACCGCACAAAAACAACAGAAGAGGAACAAACCCTCCAGTAATACCACCGTGTCGAAAATTGCGAATTTTCATAAGAGAGTACCAAGAGATTACAAGTTGATTTGATTATTTTGAGTATGGACGATTTTGGGTACGATTACAGTCGAATGTAGCAGTAGTAGTAGCAGGAGAAGTAGTTTTGTTGATGTCATTTCTTTATTCAGGAAAAGTAGAATACAATACACAAGTATATAACATTATCATTTCAACATGGTTTGACAAAGAAAAGGAAATCATTAGACAGAGTATTAACATAAAAAAATAATAGTGAGAAAGTAAATGTACCAGGTCCATTGCTTATACCACTATGTCGAAAATTGCGAATTTTCATAAGAGAGTACCAAGAGATTACAAGTTGATTTGATTATTTTGAGTATGGACGATTTTGGGTACGATTACAGTCGAATGTAGCAGTAGTAGTAGCAGGAGAAGTAGTTTTGTTGATGTCATTTCTTTATTCAGGAAAAGTAGAATACAATACACAAGTAAATAACATTATCATTTCAACATGGTTTGACAAAGAAAAGGAAATCATTAGACAGAGTATTAACATAAAAAAATAATAGTGAGAAAGTAAATGTACCAGGTCCATCGCTTATACAGACGGATGGCAGGTTTGCATGATTAGTACCACATAAATATTATATACATATATAGCAGTAGAAGTAGTAGTAGTAGTAGTAGTAGTAGTAGTAGTAGTAGTAATAGTATTAGTAGTATAATTAGTAGTATCAGTTGTAGTGGCGGTAGTACTAGTAGAGTTATTGTAAAGAAGTTCAATAGCAGGAAATACATGGCATATTTTTATCCCTGGTATATTCCCTTCCCAATTTCAAATACATGTGTACTGCTTAAAGAGCTCATATGGTGATTTTTTCAGACCCCCAATTGCAAGAATATGGTTTGTAAATAAATAATAAACATATTGAAATAAAGTTTTCATCAATTTTAGCAAATAATTTTTTTTGCTTAAAATGTACCCTTGATTATTGCCCTTATTGAGCCAGATTTCTCAAACAGACCGATAAACATCGAAGCGGGGTTGACCTCCTATGACGTCACTGAGTAGAGTTGATCAATTCATCATATGTAGGTCAATTCATCCGGTGCATGCATAACGTGCGCTATTGAAATCGTGTGTAAAACCAACATCAACGAAAGTCGCTTTCTTTTGGGGGAATTTTCTACGTTTTGTGGCAAAATACCAAGAAATTGCGTTGTGGGGGGGGGGGGGGGGGGGGGGGGGGGGGGTGTTTACAATACTTCGAAGAACCCAACATCAGTTTCTTCACCTTTCCAAAGCTCAATAAGCAACGGAATTTGTGGGTGAAGTTTGTGAAAATTCACACTCATCGAGTGTAATATAGTTGATTTCAAGTAATTTGTTATATACCTGCGTGATAACCTGATGAGTGCAGGTCGAAAAACTTTCTTTATCATGTCTCTTTTTCGTGCCATATTGAAATTTTGTAGTAGGCCTACCAAGAAATTATTGATATATGGATATGTTAATTCAATCTGAATAGGGGTGGGAATCAGAAAAGCAACCAACTGTTATAACCATGGGAAACTTGATTGCCTTGTGGGATGAACTTGAACTCGAACTTCAAATATATTTATCCAAGAACCCCCCCCCCCCCCCCAAAAAAAAAAAAAAAAAAAAAAAAAACGCACAAAAACAACAACATGAAAAACAACCAAAACCAAAACCAAAACAAGCAAACAAAACGCACACAACAAAAAATAACAAAACAAAAGGTATACACATTTAGAGAGAACAGAGTAATGAATAATAAAAGGAACCAGAAAATAGCATGAATGTTAATTGAGTCAAGTACATTAATTCTAAACATTAGAAAACATCGTTTGGTAATAGACTAAACAACAAAAAATATAATGGTCAATATGAAGACGAATATTAACAAAACTATGATACAAATATAAATGGTTGAAAGGTCAGTATCAAATATCTAACGATTTAATCATATACTTAACATAAAGAAGTTTGCATCAGTCATTTATTAAAAAGTACTAACTTGTGTCTTTCTGAAGCAAGATACGGATGGCTTAGTATGCACAGCAAGTGGTAGTGCATGGATATCTTTATTTAAATTGAATAAGGTTGGGAATTAGAAAAGCAACCAAATGTTATTCAACGGGACATAAAACACTGCCTTTTGTATAAAGTTTATATAAGTAACTTTGAGTGTTTAAACTTCGCAAATTGAGGGTCCGAATGTTCACGATAATCAGCATTCGTACAAACACGAATTGCTTTCTTTTGCAAAAGAAGCACTTCATCAGCAGGTTTATATACATTGAGTCTGTCCATAAGCTATAACAATAAAAAAAAATATAAGGAAGTATCAAGGAGTTGTACATCATGTATAAAATATTGAACGGCATACAATGCTTTAGCTTATACGATAAACCAACAGTAGTAGCGATGGGGATTGAAGTAGTTGTGATGGTGATGGGTGGTGGTAGTAGTAGTATTGTTGTTGTATAAGTGGGTAGTAGTAAATACATGTACATGGCATGTATAATTCATGTTGTATTTCCTTCCCAAAGTCAAAACATGTTTACTGATTAAAGTACGTCATCAAGGTTAAAGGTTAACCCAGATAAAAGAAAATTCAGGGACGCTTTATCACAAAATATGTATCCCTTTGTTGGGTTTCTATCAGAAGCGGAACAAACCATCCAATAATCCAATTGCATCATTAAAAAACAAAAAAAAATAATGGAGTGTCCCCAAGAGATCCAAGTTGGTTGAATTTCTTGGAGTGTAAATGTTTTGTATACGAATATAGGAGCAGTATTAACTGCGGTAGTTATAGTCTTTAGGCTCGTTCACATATAAAGCGGCAAACCGCCCTCAAAAACTGCGGCGGGTTTTTTGTGTATTAATGAATGGCAAGTAGGGATGCATGAAGCACCGAAGGTCCTATGCGTACCCACTTACCTGCGTGTTTTAATATACACGAACGTGAAGCGCAGTACGCTTAATATTATTATTTTTTTAAATAGGCTGTTTACCCCTTCATATTTGAGCGAGCCTTTAGAAGTATTCATGCATGTGATAGAAGTGTATGCAGTATAGTGATAACAGAGTAAAGAAGGTGCACGTTAAATCCATGTTGTATTTTGTTAAAATGGCAGTTACTTCAAACAAATGTTGGCACGTCATCAAGCTAAAAGCTTATCATGCAGAGGAGAAAATTTCGGTCGCTCATGAATATGCTTCCTTTTTTTTCCAGAAGAGGAACAAACCCTCCAGTAATACCACTGTGTCGAAAATTGCAAATTTAGAGAGTACGAAGAGTTTACAATTTGATTTAATTATTTTGAGTATGAACGATTTTGGGTGCGATTACAGTCGAAATAGTAGTAGTAGCAGTAGAAGTAGTTCTGTTGATATCATTTCTTTATTCAAGAAAAGTAGAATACAATACACAAGGTGAATAACATTATCAGTCCAAGATGGTTTAAAAAGTCAAAAGAAATCATTTGACAGAGTATTAGCATCAACATAATAGTGAGAAATTTGCAATTGTACCAGGTCCATCACTTACAAAGGCGGATGGCAGGTTTGCATGATTTGTACCACATAAATATGATATGCATATATATTAGTAGTAGTAGTAGTAGTAGTAGAAGTAGTAGTGGTAGTAGTAGTAGCAGTAATAGTAGTAATAGTAGAAGTAGTAGTAGCGGTAGTATTGGCGGTAGTACTAGTATAGTTATTGGAAAGAAGTTAAATAGTAGGAAATACATGGCATATTTTATCCCTGGTATATTCTCTTCCCAATTTCAAATACATGTGTACAGAATTAAAACACGAATGCAGGTTGAAAGCAATTCACGGTCGCTTTATCATAAGATATGTTGCCTTTTGTTGGGTTTTTACCATGCAGAAGGGGAACAAACCATGATATTACTGTGGTTAAGGTGACTGTAAGCTTTTGTGAGTATGGTTAGTGTAAGAGGTTTACATTTTATTAGTCTGAAGGATATAGTATACACTTCAAAAGGTCTCCTGAAATACAACAATGGACTGCACATATTTGATTAATAGTACGGAGTTTCTATCAGGCAGTGAGTCATTGACGACAATAGGATCTCTATTAAATAACACTTTGGATCAACATAAATTTTGTTCATAATCTATTTTTCTATCGATATAAATATCACAAACCAAAATCAAAACAAAATCTAACAAGCTGAGCTACAAATAACAACAAAATTTCTCTTTGTATCCTCTTCCCATCTCTCATTACTTTTTTAATTATATTTTATCTCAAAGGGCTTTCATGCTGTCAAGCCTCGGCTTATTATGAAAACCCTCTTGTTTGATTTCTCTTTCTAATCCTACTGTTAGCCTTGTAGTTTAAGATATATTAATGTCATGATGTTCCATTGAATTGTATATCGCATAATTTGTATAACGTATGCATTATTTGATGAATGAGAAATCAAGCAGATAAATAAATCAAATCAAATCAAAACAAAAACGAAACAAAATCAGTAACCCAATCTAAAATGGAATTAAATTATATATTACATTAAAATGATACGTTGAATTTGCACTAGGCAACTTTCCATTTTTCTTGTGCAGTGATCTATATTTTGATTCCATAAAATGAAAATACATGAATCATAAATCAACATTTCAATGAGTGTATATACAATATAAAGCACATTACCATGTAAAATATTCAATAATATTATGAATAACCGATATTAAAAACTGAAAAAAGAAGAAAAAAAAACATTAAATGAAATTCGCTTGCTGTAAAGCACGTACAGTTCAGCCTGTTTACTGTTAATCGTGTTTAACAGACCTTTATGGAATTGAAAGGAGATATACATCACTAGTCCATACTGGAATTGTAAAAAGAAAAAAAGACCAACACAACAACAACACCTGTCAAAACATGCTTGCAGTCAAAATGAAATGAGACCAAAGGAAAACGTTTCTGTGCTGTTGCGAAATGAAACCATGCAAAATGGAAAAGAAAAATATGATTTACAAATTATGAAGAGATGCATAGAGTAAAGGAACATCGAATGTCCTATCTGCCGCAGTAGTTGCAGTTGTAGTGGTAAAACTAATAGTTGTAGAAGTAGTAGTTGTAGCAGCAGCAGCTCAAGAAGTAGAAACATTAGTTGGAGTAATAGTAGTAGTAGTAGTAGTAGTAGTAGTAGTAGTAGTGGTAGTAATAGCAGTGATAGGAGTAGCAGTATAGAAGTATTAGTATTAGTAGTAGTAGTAGTAGCAGTATTAGTAATAGTAGCAGTATTAGTAATAGTAGCAGTTAGTATTGTAGTAGTAGCTGCTGCTGTTGTTGTTGATGTAGAAGTAGTAATAGTAGTAGAATAACAAGAAGTAGTAGTGGTATAAGTGGTAGTAGTAGTAGTAGTAGTAGTAGTGGTAGTAGATGTAATAGTTGTTGCTTTTGTTGTAGAACTAGTAGAAGCAGCTGTAGTAACACTTATAGTTGCATTAGTTAATGTGGCATAAGTGGTAGTAGCATAGATAACACTATTTTTAGTAGGAGTCGTGGTGACCGCGTATTATAGTGGTGATTTATTCGCAATTTAATTATTTATTTATTCACAATATTTAACCAGGGAACCAAATCAACAAATGCTGCTCCTCCTTGTGGTCCTGTACACAATAGAAATAAAATGCGAGCATCATACATGAATATTTAATCAATATCATTATGTGTAATAAACTAAAAACATAAATGAATTTAAAAAATCTTATTCAGCAATGACATAACACATGTTTGCTAAAATTACAAACGCAGTTGATAAACAAATTTAATTTTAAGGAAGGCAATTAAAGATTATTATGGAAATATTGACGGAAGGATGCAAGAGATGGTTCCAAAGTGAGACTGCTAAATAGTGAACAGAATGTTTGAAGGATTCTGTATTACATTTGGGATAACGTAACTTATTTTGGGGACAATGATCTAGTTCCATGTGTATGAAGGTCTTTCCTAAAACCAAATAACTTCGACAAACATGAGGGGGCAATACCTTTCATGCATTTAAACATTAATATATATCTGAAAAAACGAACTCTATATATATGTACAAAATGCGTCCAGCCTAAAGAAGAGAATAACGTATCAGAAGGAGTAATAAAATCTGCTTTTAAACTTATCCTAGCTGCCCTTTTCTGCAATTTGATTAATCTCTCAGTGTCTTCCTTGAATATCTCCCCCAAACAGTACAACAATAATCTAGGATAGGCATAACCATAGCATTATACAAGGTGAGGGATGTATTTTCATTAACACACCCTTTTATTCTTCTTATTACACCAAGTTTCCTGCTTCCTTTACCAGATACTTTGAATACATGTTCCTTCCACGAGAGCTCATTATCTATCATTACTCCCAAACATTCAAAGGATAAAACTTGCTTCTCATGGTTATCACAAATCATGTTAAAAGGGGTTTCATTAGACTGCACAGATTGCCATAGTCCTGTTCGTGTACCAATTATTATGCATTTTGCTTTTTCAGAATTTATCATCATGTGGTTTCTTTCTAACAAGTCAACATTTTAAAAATCTTCTTCTAATTTGCTTTGTAATTCAGATAAAGTTGTACCTTCCGCATATATCGATGTATCATCCGCGTACAAAACAAGTTTAGAGTGTTTCAGTACCATAGGCATATTACTTATAAAATATGGAAAATAAATTTGGGCCCAAGATAGATCCCTGTGGTACACCTTTACAAATTGTTTTACTGTCAGACAATGCCCCGTCTACACTAACAGGCTTTGAATAAATAAGAGTGAAACCACTTGATGGCATCTGAGGAAAAACCGTGATATATAATATGTAACTGTCTGCAATGAATTGGTAAAATTGGTAAATAAATAAATATTTCAACTTACATAATAACAAATCTAAGTCTACCAAGTCAAACGCTTTTTTGAGATCTATGAAAATAACACCAACCATTTTCCCATTATTAATACTTGTAAACCAATCGTTAACCATATAGACCAAGGCAGTTTCAGTTGAATATATTTTCCTAAATCCGAATTGGTTTTCAGATAAAATATCAGTATCATTCAAGAACGAATACAGTTCCATGTTTATAATCTTTTCTATTATCTTAGAAAATACACTTAACACAGAGATAGATCGAAAATTCTTCAAAATTAATTTTTTATGAAGAGGTAAAACTTTAACTCCCTTCCATTCACGAGGAAGCAACAATATGAAAAAGACTTATTTATCAAAACCACAAGTGAGGGAATCACACTTTGACCACATAGTTTAAGTATTTTACAACTTATGCCATCAAGGCCACAAGAAGCATTTGTGTTTAAACTCTTTATGACGTTTACAACAACAACAGCATTTACAATGGGTAAATTGAAAGTTACATTTTCTTGAGATAAATTATGATGAGCCAAAAACTGACTTCCAGAGATTTCACTACTATCAGCAGTCAAGTCCTTAGTGACTGATATGAAATAATCATTAAAATGGTTTGCAATATACACCCGGTCATCAAATTCATTTCCCTCGACTACAACTTTATTTGAAGAAGATTTATCTTTAGCAGGTAGTATTTTTTTAATACATTTCCATAATTCACTATTATTATTTTTACAATCGAAAATTCTTTTATGAAAATATTGCTTTTTACTAGACTTAAGTAATCTATTAACTTAATTTCTAAGTTTTTTTTTATACATGACCCAATCAGCCTCAGCATTTGATTGCATGAATTTCTTCAACTTCTGATCTCGCTGTATCATAATATCCCGTATATCACTTGTAATTCAAGGCGTATGTTTTTTCTTTAATTATACGTGTCTTTAAAGGTATTATATCAAAAATATTTAATGAAGATCTTTTCCCCATAGAACATGAATATCATTTTTTTGACCCCAAAAGCTGCAATCCATATTGCATAAATCTCGCTTAAATCCATTTTCATTAAACCTCTTAAACGACCTGTATTTTATACATTAAGATTCCTTCGTTATCTTTTTACCAATGGTGATGGTAGTGTTTCCGGCGTTGGTAGTAGAAGTGGTACTTTCTGTACAGAAGATACAGAGCAATACACTGCATTCCTTTTCCTTGCTCTCTTCTAATGCCTGTTTACATTTAATGCACGTCATCGAAGTTAAAAGTTAAAAAGCACAAAGGAATTTCATGGTCTCTTCATAATTTTTTGTTGGGTTAGTACTAGAAGCGGAACAAACCGATCCAAAATATGCTCTTGCCTTTTGGAGTCAATTTGAAATTTAGTTTTCATTTGGAGGGGCGACAGATACACATCAGGAGCTCTGGATACTAGATTTAATCGCAGACCAGTGAGAGGCAGTTATCTATTAGATATTCGAACTGATCTTAATGTATTCCTGATTAAATTTCTTTTCCACGAAGACAATAAAAAGCATATACTGTATACTCTCCTTGGGAGGAATATAGTTTTATATATGACACTGGAATCATCAATTTTATACGGATCAGGAAACTATTCGTCATTTCTTCATACAGCACTGCAATTCACCGAAGCAAAAAACAAAAGCCTTCTCTATATGCAGACAGAGAACGTGGGATTTAAATGCACGTTTGCCTTTTACCTAAATCTAATATATGCCCTTTGAAATAAACTAATTCTGGAACTTAGTTGTGTAAGTGGAACTTCCAGTCGGATGTGCAACTAAATCTTTTGTCACTTCGTTTTGCAGCACAGCTATTTTTCATACTATCCTGGAACATTGGCCGCAGTATGACCATCATCCTCTGAAACAAATTTGCATTGGATCAGAAAGTATAAAGTGGACATTTTGATTTTTACACCTGTCAAGACAAGACAATTTGAAAGTAAGTATACACTCATATTTTTCTTCTTAAATTCTTGAATAGCATCTAGATTTCTATCTGACGTGTTTAATGCGGCTGATTAAAGAACACTGGCAGTGATTGATATGAATATTCATAAAGATTGAGAAAACTATCACAACATCGGATGGTGACGTTATAGGTCGGTGATACACGTCTGTAAAAAACAAACAAGAAGCACAGGGCGATTCCAATATATTGGAATAAATTGCAAGTTATCCGCATTCACATGCAAATCAAAGGGGGCGGCAGCAGACATGGCAGAGGCGACGCAGCTGATCGGTGTATATAAGAAGCCAACTGACGACGCTTATGTTGAATATTCATGAACAATTTCTAGATGTTAAACTACAAAGGAGGTTGTACACAATCATATGCAAATTAAAGGGTGACGTTTTGTAGATGCGTGTTGATTAGACCGCTCCTCAAAGCAAATTGGGTCGACAAGCTGCAGCATCGCTATGTTGACCTGGGAAATTAATCTAGCCGAGTAGTAAACTAACAGTGCACTTATTCATTAAAAACATGGAATTTAGCCTATGCCTAGAGTTTTGATGACCAACTGTGCGTTGTGGCGCACCAGTAATCCAGCTGGTTACATGTCGTTTTTCCGAAGGTTCGTATTTCCGAAGGTTCGTTATTCCGAAGGTTCGTTACTCCGAAGGTTCGTTTTCCGAAGGTTCGTTTTTCCGAAGGTTCTTTTTTCCGAAAATGAAATAGGGTTCATAATTCCGAAGGTTCGTATTTCCGAAAATGAAATGAGGTTCGTATTTCCGAAAATGAAAAAGGGTTCGTATTTCCGAAAATGAAAAAGGGTTCGTATTTCCGAAAATGAAATAGGGTTCGTATTTCCGAAAATGAAAAAGGGTTCGTATTTCCGAAAATGAAAAAGGGTTCGTATTTCCGAAAATGAAATAGGGTTCGTATTTCCGAAAATGAAAAAGGGTTCGTATTTCTGAAAATCAAAAAAGGTTATAACTTCAGAAAATATGGCGTCAATCCGTATTTCGGATAGGGAGGAGGGGAAAGACGGCCAAGTGTAAAGATATTCATTTCGTACTCAATAATCATAACAATGATGATAACAATTATAATAAAATCCAGAGAAATAGCCATTATATTATCGTAATTCCTATCAATATTATCATTATTATTATTATGATTATTATTATTATTACTATTATAATTATTATTATTATTATCATCATTATTGTTATTATTATTAATATTATTATCATTATTATCATTGTTCCTATTATAATAACCAATATTTGTGAGCGAGCGTAGAGAGCAAGCGCCTCAGGATTACATGTTTCATTTCTCATAAAATGATATTACTTCGGTGATTAAAATACATACTGATGTATTGAAGAAAGTGAATGATCGGATTCCGGATTAAATTTGCTACAACGAAATTGGCTTGAAGTTATTTATATAATATATATACCGCTTTGGAAAATGAGACACACCAAAGATCCAAGTAGATCTTTACAAGCAGAAAATGGCCACGTAATCTTTTTGAAAGGGGGAGCTGATGCCTCTTGGCAGAATATCATATTCCCCGTTTCTACAATTTGCAAACGAGCGAAGCGAGTTAGAAAAAAACATAAAACCCTTTTTTTTATTGTAATGGAAATGCAATTTCGCCATCAAAAGACAAATATAGAACATGTAATAATGAGCCATGAATAATATTACTTAACTGCTGCCGAATATGGAATATTTGGGCACTTCACTCGCCCTAATGAAGGGCGTTCCCTGTCCCAAACTATTCCGTTTCTAAATCTTACGCGCTAGTGAGCAAGTAAAAAAAAGGAGATATTGTCTATAGAATAATGATTTTGTTACCAGATAATCCAAACAACGATAACATTTTTAGTACCTTCCCGCCCACAGATAAGGATAGCCGACCATCTCGCTTCCCAAAATAAAAGGATGTTCGGGCACCACGCTGCTGGATTCCAGCGAGCCAAACATTGACACTTTATTATCTTTAAGACATGTAAGATGTAATTACTTCGTCAACATTCAACATAAATTGTGATTTAAAAAATACTATGAAAAGTGTATACTAAAAATAAGGTGGGGGCGTCCTGCATCCCTAGCCCTCAGAGCCATCTATTACAGAGTTTGGCCAACTCGGCTCCATGTAGGTAGCAATATGGCGCTTGTTGCTTTGTTAGGCAAGCACTAAACAAAGGAAACGCCATGTTGTGCCCAAATAAACCAAGTTGGCCGAAGTCTGTAATATGGCTCTGTAGATGACTCTACAAGCTCTCCCCTCCGGTCCCCAAAGCAACAACAGCAATAAAAACAACAACATAATATTACAGAGAGTTTATAAAGGAGTCACTGATATGTTTAATAAATAGCCTGGCAAGTAGCACAACATATTATAACAAGCATATTATTGATACGTATAGGCTATAGGCCAATTATACGATCATGACAAGGGAAATAAAAGAAGCAATAGTAGAGTAACCGGTGCAATATCTAAGTCTGGTCGCATAACTCCATCCAAAATGACATCGTCATCGTAATTCTGGGTAGTCCACTTCATAATAACAATTGTAATAATAATAATAACAATAATAACAACAACAACAATAATATTATCAATAATAAAAATTATAATACTGATAATATTAGTAATAATAATAATAAAAATGATAAAACAGATAATACTACTACTAATAATAATGATAATAATGATAATTATAATAACAATAATAATAATACAAATAATACTAGTAATAATAATAAATAAATGAATAGATACCATAAACAACCAAAGCCGAAGAAAGATGGATCGTAACAAGTTAAAGAAGGAGTCTTATCATCAGGCTGATATGATTATCATAAAAGGAAACAAAAGTAAAACCAAACTATAATGCAAAATATCTCAAACAATTTATGCAGCAGGGCAGACTGAAATCATTGAGCATGTTTTATAACCTTGCAAAAGTATTAACATTTCTTAAAACAGATTAAAATCTTAAAAGGTGCAATCGCTAATTGAATATAATGATAATGATTAAAAGCAACATACAACCAAATTTGAAGAATAGTGGATCAAAATGTTAAGTTTTCTTTCAGTCGGGCTAAAATAATTATCATACAGGGAATAATCCTAACTATCTATGCCGCATAAATAGATTAAAATCATTGAACATGTTCTTTAACTTTGCCAAAATACCATCATTTCTAAACATGGATGAAAATCTTTCATTTTATACAGCTGCTTACAGCATAATAAATTTGTACAGATTCTAATGAGTTGCTTCATTTTACTGCACAGTCTGCGTTTTTAACAGTTACAACCGCTGACCTGAAGTTTGAAATAACTTTTACAAGCATAACGAATTACAAAACACTAAAAGACATTGAGAGTAAAACAATCCTCATCGTAAAAAATAGAAATAAGGAATTACACATGGAGAAGAAAACATTCTGACCTAAATTAATGGCTTTTATCAACCAGTGCCCCGCCTTATAAGGAGTTGAAGCGATTTATTTGAAACAATCGCAAGTTAAAATCAATCGCAACTGTGTACTTAACATAGGCCTAGGCATAGGCGTACGAGAAGGGGGGCTGCTGCAGCCAACCCCCACCCCCCTCCCCCGGATTTTGAAAGTGCAGATATTCCGGCAACTCACACCTCATATTCAGGGAGTGAGGTGCCCGAATATCCTCATATTCCAGTCATTATATGCCGAAATACGTTATTTTTATGATTTTTCACAACGGAAAGCCACAATTATTTTTGGTCGCTAGCTTTGCGGCATTAAAAAAAGGAAAGTTGCTATATTTTTTACAACAAAAAGGCCATAGGTGCCGTAACAGGGATCAAACCCCCAACCTTCGCGTTTCCAGTCAAGCGCTGTAAACCGTTCGACTACGACACCTCCACACACGCACCCTCACACCCTCACACACACACCCTCACACACACACATAAACACTTATTCCATTTTTCTGATCTCGTCCTCTTATTTTCGTCTCTTTTCCTTCTCCTCTCCTCTTTTATAAACCTTCCCAGTTTTGTGTCTCCATTTCATTTTTTTATTTATTGCGGGGGTGGGGGAGGTGCTTTTCGTCGAAAAGAGATCCGCTTTTTGAAGATGGCAATTAAAACCATAATATCCTATCGTTACCCTAAATTTTCCCTTTAACAGTGGCGTAGCTAGAGTCTAGCCATTGTGGGACCACTGGCACCATTGGAGGCACAAGTCTTTTGGAATAATCTTAAAGCTAATCTAAGACGCCGCTGGTGGAAGAGGGTTGGGGGGTTGCCGGAAGGGGTCCAACCGTCTTCTTTCCTATTCCATTTTCTTTCTTTTTTTCTTATTTTTTTCGCCATTCGATGAGGGAGGGGTGGGGGCGTGCCCTCCCCCCCCCCCCCCCCCACCGTTGCTACACATCTGCTCCTGATAAATTCGCCTTTTTTACCAGGAATTATGAACCCTATTTCATTTTTCGGAAATACGAACCCTATTTCATTTTCGGAAATCAGATTTTGTTCAGACTTTCACCAATTTGCTTTTCTGATTTTCTGCTTTCATACAAATCAAATTATTACAAAGGTTGGATTGCCCTTTAAAAGGGAAAAAAGAAATATATAAGGAAAGGGAAGAAGAGAGATTAAAGGAAAAAGAAAGAAATAAATAAGGAGAGAGAAGAGGATAGATTCGAGGAAAAAATAAAGAAATACATAAAGAGAGAGCAGAGGATAGATTATAGGAAAGACAAAGATATAATACATAAGGAGGGAGAAGAGAACACATTAAAGGGGGAAAAGAGAGAAATACACAAGGAAAGAGAAGAGGAAAGATTAAAGGAAAAACACAGAAATACATAAGGAATCTCTCCTCTTCTCTTTCCTTATGTATGTTTTTCCTTTTTCAATAAAAAATTATCTTCTGCCCTTTCCTAATGCATTTTTATGTTTTTCCTGTTCTTTCCTTAATAAAATGTATTTCTTTGTTTTCCGTTTTTGGTAAAAATCAGCATCTTCTCTTTCAGTGTGCATTTCTTTGTTGTTCCTTTAATCTATCTTCATCTTCCCTTCCCTTCCCTTAGGCAGATAAGTGATAAAATTGTGCACTTTTACCTACAAGCATGAAATTTGGCACAGTGGTAGAACCTCAAGTAAAAAGCATTTTAAGAAGGGGAGCCACCTGAAAAAGGTCAAAGGTCAGCCATGGCGGCCATTTTAAAAAATGGCCGCCATATCCATATCCATATCCCCTATCTTGGATCATTAAATCATCAATAGCTTGAGAACCATTTGAAAAATCTTACTCAGATTTTGCATAAGTATGCATGACCACCATATGATACATTTCAGAGATTTTCGTATCATGAGGTCAAAGGTCAAAGGTCATAGGGTCACGTAAGTGTTATAATTTGAGTTAAATCTTAGATAAGTGATAAAATTGTGCACTTTTACCTACAAGCATGAAATTTTTGGCACAGTGGTAGAAGTTAACCTCAAGTAAAAAGCATTTTAAGAAGGGGAGCCACCTGAAAAAGGTCAAAGGTCAGCCATGGCGGCCATTTTTAAAAATGGCCGCCATATCCATATCCATATCCCCTATCTTGGATCATTAAATCATCAATAGCTTGAGAACCATTTGAAAAATCTTACTCAGATTTTGCATAAGTATGCATGACCACCATATGATACATTTCAGAGATTTTCGTATCATGAGGTCAAAGGTCAAAGGTCATAGGGTCACGTAAGTGTTATAATTTGAGTTAAATCTTGTTCCTCCACAAATTCAACAACCAATAACGCAACTCAAAAGAGAAATATGAAGTGCATCTATGTGTCAATGAGAATGATGACCCAGGAGGATGTTGAGCCAGTTGAGGTCAAAAGGTCAAAGGTTGAATGTTAAATGAGCCTTTACAAGATCAATGGAAATAATGTATTAAGTGCAAAAATATGTACTTAAAGGGCGAGTCAATTAGAATTACATTTCATGATAATCAAATTATTGTGTCAATATTGCTAGAAATCGCATATACTTTTTATTAAAAAGATCTGTGTACTTCTCTAAGCTTCGTTGAAATTGCCTAAATCGCACGTTTATCAGCTAGTCTGTCACGCCCCTCGAAAAATAGGGCCCAGTCACGTGCCTTGTCAGGTGACCTGTGACGTACCATCGGGAACGTCTAGCTAGCGGACGACGCTTGTCTGTGTATATCCAGTGCAGGGAATTTTGGATAGGCATGATAGGAGTGCATATCTCAAGAAAATGCCGCGGAGATGTGTTGTTGCTGGGTGCAGCAAAGGCACCAGCTCGAAAAATTTGGATTTCAAGGATCAAGCTGACGCGAGCTAGCTCAGTGGGATGGCCCTTCCGCTCACAGTACTGTTTGCAGTGACCACTTCAGGGAGGAGGACTTCGATAGTCAGGCCCTCAGGCCAGGGGCTGTATGACCAGCTAGGATTTGCGCCCAAGAATAAAATGCTGCGGCCGACAGCTATCCCTGTCATCAGACTGGGAACTGAGGGCTGTGGAACTGGAAGCCAAACACAGGGAGCTAAAAAAACAAGAGTCGGTCTGCAGTTCTGAAGCTGGAGTCACTGGAGAAAAAGAGGGTAGGTCTACCGTACCGTACCGTAGAGCCCGGGGGGGGGGGGGGGGGGGGGGGGCACTCAACCTGTTTTTGGATGTGGGTGTGCCGCTGCCAATCTCAAAACAGGGGGCTAAGGAGCTAAATGGTTAATTGAGGAAGCTCATTTTTGAGGGTCTAAGGAGAGAACGGGCTCATGGGCAGAGCTAATTTTAGCTGCTCGCGATCTCACTACTCTGGTACACATACGGTGCATGAACTGAGTCAGCGGTCGCAGCGCTGTTTTTAACGCTGTACATGCCGCGCCACTGCACTGGCTCGATGTCGCATGCAGATTGATCTCGCTGAGCCGCCGCTAGCACTAGTAATACCGCGTTCAGTTAGGGGGCACTAGGTCGCCCAGCTCCCCGCTGCGCTGGCCTGGGAGGCTAGGGAGCGACCGTTCCCGGACAATGGGCTGTGCGCATTGTTTTCTCATATTCTAGGGAGCGAGTCGGAAGCCAATCGAGGTGCGGTTAGTGAAAATCTGAAAATCGCATATCATGGGAGCGACCCGAGAAGGTTGAAAATGGGGGACGTCACAGCGGCACATACATGTGTGACATATATATGTGAGTGCCCCCCCCCCCCCCCCCCCCCGGGAGGCAGCTAGCTTGCAGCACACGATTTTGCTGTAATTGTTGTAATATATTTAGACTTTCATCCAGTCTTTCAGTGTACTTGGTTGTTATCATAAGCACGCACACAAAGATTCGCAAGGTACGGTCAGCAGTAAAGCGACTGTCCACACGTCTATTTGTCTGTAAAATATTACGTTTTTTCCAAAACATAAACCTAATCCAAAAGAGGAATTATCATGGGTAAAGTGTTTGAAAAAATGCCAGACTTGTCATTTGACCTCTACTAAAATGTCTAAACAACCTATTCAAATCCTTTGGGGGGACTTAAAGATTGTCGAAATTGTATAAATAGTGATATGAAAATGGATAAAATATCATTCATTTACATTGCCAACATATTAGTCAACCTTAGTGGCTTCGCGGGGGACTTCCCGATGCTACGTCAAATCGTTCTAGCCAATCAGCTGTCAATTTTGGGGGGCGTTCCCAAATTAGTGAGTTTTTTGACCAATTTCTTGTTACTGGGCAATTTTTTTTCTGTAAAAATGTCAGAATTGTGTCATTGGACCTATGTACTACATTTTTAGCCCAATGTTGATTCTAATTGACTCGCCCTTTAAATTTGCGTTTCCGCAGAAGAACTATTTATGACATTTAAACTAAGTAAATTTGTATCAATCAGACCAACACGTACATGCATCTGTCAATATAAAATGATAAACCACATGATCATGAGCTAATAAGTTCAGAGGTCAAATGTCACATAGGCCTTTGCACACTTAAAAAAAATGGTATTTGCTGCTGAAATGTATATATTTCTGTATGCATGTAGATCAAGTATGAAAATCTGCAGACATGACCTATTTGACCTAATTTTAAAGGGAAAGTCCACCTGTTCCCTTTAACAAAGGAAGAAAAATGAAACAGATTTGTGAAAGTTTGCGCAAAGAAAGAAGAATGTTTTGAATTTTTGAAGTTGTAATCAATCAAACACAAATTGGCAACTCCGTGATGTATTTTGCGAGCTCCTCTCCCATTTGCTCATTACAGAAAATCTCATAAATTTTCATTTTCTTCGTTTTTGATGAAGGAACAAATTTGTTTCAAACAGGTGTTGCGCAAAAACATAACAATGATTATATCCAAAATGCGCATGTATGATTTAATATTCTTTTAGAGAAAATTGAAATTAATGATTTTTGGGGTACAGGGCAAGTGGGAGAGGAGCTCGCAAGATACGTCACAGAGTTGCCAATTGTGTTTGATTGATCACAACTTCAAAAATTCATAAATTTATTTCTTATCGGATTTTGCTCAAACCTTCACTGCTCAGTTTCTTTAGTTTTTCTGCGTCTTTTAAAACCAACTTGTAATCAGGGTAGACTTTCCCTTTAAGGCCATAGAATTGATGAAAATAAATTCTTATCCAAATGAATAAAATTAACAGAAGTACTATGTTTCTCCTATATAGAGTATGTAGTAAGAAGCAGCGGATTTTGTCCTTATAATCTTATGTGGAAATGCAAAAAAAGATAAACATACCTCGATCTGCAGTTAATAAAAGAATAGTCACAGGTTGTCCTTTACCTGTTCTTAAGTGTCACAAAATTTCCCACCACATGGTTGGCACAAAGCAGTGCACTTCAATGCAGCCTTCTTACATCTGCAATGCCCTCTGCACCCTCTTTCAAGCTTGCAACCACAGTGTATCAGTTCTCTCGATGACTTGGTCACCTCGGGTAGGGTGGTCCACAACGGCTTCCAGTGTGGTGGGTCGATCCACCCCCAGTCCCCAGGTGAGGGCATTGCCAGATTCCGGTCCATAGCTATGCCCCAGCAGTGACCTCCTTGGTAGGCAGCCCTCTTGATGTGCTGCAACAAAGCTGCCCTAGTCGGAGGTAGTGCATCCATCGCTCGTCCCTTCTTTGTAAACCTATCTCGTCAAGCTTCATCAATGTTTGTCAATGTACTGGTTCGATCATAGAGGAGGATAATGAAACGTTCAAGTGTGGCAAAATCTTCTTCACACACCTGTGACACTCCAGTGGACAGGGTTAGGAAGGTCGATGTTACTTCATCATAGGTCTTCCAGGTTTTCCATGCTGTTTTCTTCCCCTTGGTGTTGAAGGATGATACCGTATCACATCCTGTCAAGGCATGGAACTTCGGAAGAGCCCGTGACCTGTCTGGGCCAAGATGTGCTGCAATTTCGTGGGTTGGAATGTACCTAAGGTGTTTCCCTGTCCCAAATGCCAACCATAGCTCCGAGATCTTGAGATTGCTGGCTGCAGCTATAGCCAAACACACTACATCTGTGTCTACTGTGCGGAGTAGAATCTTACTGTTGCCCTCATAGACGGCATCTGCCAGGTGCAAGATCATCCTTGTGTCCGCCTCTTCATGATCACAAGGGGCTAGGCGACACGTGTCTCTAGGAGGGTTACAGAGCACATCTGGGCCATTGGTGGTTACAACCTGCTTGGTGGTTCTCATACTGGCAATGTGCTTTGCCAGGAAAGCAAACAACTCTGTCTTGTTGGCATCGACACGTAGAAATTGTTGCCAATTTCCTGGGAGGTTCGTGGATCCAAGGACTCTTCTCCTGACACCTTTTCCACGTTTGCTTCTTGCGTGACATTTCAAGCTGTCCTCACTGTACTGATCCCAGACAATATCCACTTGATTGGCATATTGCAACTGATGCTCTACATATGGCAGGAAAACCTTTAGTGCATAATCATCAAAAGTCCTAGCAGTAACAGGTTTGAGGATGTTCACCACCACAGCTCCATCTAGGATGATCACATCAGTCTTTGGGTAGTTGTCTTTGGATTCAGCACATTTCTCTAAAGGTGCAATGAGGTCAGATTTGGTTCCTTGTCTTAAGTTGCCACATTGAGACAAGGATGGTGGGCAGGCTTGATTTTCATGGCGGAAGAACTCATCCAGATTACCATCTCGTGATTGACAAGCAATGTACAGTCGTGAAAAAAGTGAGCAATCACTTTTCAGAGAAGGCACTTGCAGGCTGGCACTAGACTTCTTTCTAGGAGGAGCTTCACTGAACAATGAGAGTTTGTTCTTCTTGATAGATTCTGAAAGAGAAGTTCCTTGTTCAAGCAGTCGATCTGTGACAAAGGCATCAAACTGATCCTGACCAGTCTCCTCGGCCTTACGTACTGTAGCCACTGCATCTACTTGAATTATGTCCCTTGTGTCTAGTTTCAAAAGGTCTTTTGACTCTTCTAAGAAGGGGTTACCCATTTCCTCAATCACTTCAACCATACTTTTGACTCGTTCGACAAATGTCACCTGATGACTTTTCGTCTGCTCATGATGCCTTGTTTCTTGGTTAACTCTTTTACGTCGTCCCTCAAATGATGCTTCAAATTCTCTTGTCAGTCTTGCCACTTCCGGTCCTGCGACCATCCAGCGTCTAAGTGCCTGTGGGTTCTGAGTGAGGCCAACTGCTCCACCTTCACCCTTCACATCACCATTATTCTGCTCATGTGCCTGATCGATTGCCATACATGAGAAGGGCCTCTTTGTCTTGCGAACAGTGAAATTTCCCTTGTTGAACTCAGCAGCAATCTCTGGGTGGGCCTTGCTCAGATTAACCATGTCTCGAATGTGGACTGGAACCCATCTTGCATAGTTCGTGTGGTCAAAGCTGAAAAGCCATGGTGCAAGCTTTGTCAGGCAGTCTACATACAGAGGGAAGTTTGCTTCTCTCAAAGATCTGATGTATGTCAGGACAAGGAGCTCCAACTGAAGAGTTGTATGCCAGTACTGGAATTGGGGAATCTCCTTTTTCTGCCGAGCACACCAATCATCGAACTCCTCAAACTGAGAGCCTGGTACCAATGTCTGCTTGTAGTGAGCATATGCCTTCTTTAACAGGATGTGGAGGCTGCCAGCAGTAACTTGATGTGCATGTCTTGTGCGTGTAACATGAGTCACTTTCAGATAAGATTCTGCAGTTCCTGGTGATGCCACCTTACCCTGGATAAGTGCCTCCACCCAACCAGAATCTTTCAGCCAGTCTCCTATCATTTTGAGTCCAGCCATCTCAATGTGCAGGCCTCCCAAAAGGATGACAAATTTGTCCTCTCCATACCTTAGTGGCCAGTGCCACTGTATTTGTTTGGCAATAGTGTAGAGTGGTTGATCAAAGGTGATCACTGGTACTTGAGCTGGGTTGAGTAGATGCACAGTTTCCTTGATTTTGTCCATCGAGTGGCGTATCATGGCAACAGACTTGGAGTCATCTGGGAACAGGGGCATCAGTGCTGTAATAGTTGGTGTAGAATATTGATCAGGTTGCCGACTTGCATGGTATGCTGCCCAGGATATGTTGGTGTTGTTATTGACGTCTTGTAGATCACTCTGCTCCACGTTGTTTAACCATCTATATTAAAGAAGAAAACAAAGATGTGATAAGCTTTTAGAAGTATTATTTTTTTTTCATTATGGAAATATACTGAAAAATGTATTTTACTTCCCTGACCAGTAACGTATAGAAGGAAATATAAGTGTTTGTAAATAAAGTTAACAACTATTCAGTTGATGGGCAGGCAATCTACCATAATTGTTTTTTGTTTGTTTGTCTTTTTGTTTGTTTGTTTTTTTTTTATTATTTATGTCTATCTAAATTCATTTGAAATTAGTTTTTACCCCTTTTTATTTCTTTTGAATATCTAGTTTATAAATACATAGAAAATATAATCTCATAATTTGCACCATATTGGTGTTCAATTTAAACTGAAATATTTAAAGACCTGACTGGGCTAACAATTTAAACCATATTTACTAAATTATTTACTTTATTTAAGAAACATTCTTACCTCAATTCTTCTTCCATTGCCTGATTGAAGATTTGACCATCACCCTTAAATGGGCCATCTACTTTTGGGATTGGCATGTCCTTGTTTGACAGTATCAGGGATGTACATCTTTGTAGGAGTCAGGCAATTCGGCCAGTGTAGATGCTGTATGCTTCAGGACGAAATTTTCTCTGCGATCATCTCCGTCAATCTCAGTGTTGGGATGCTGGAAGAGTGAAATTCCGGTGCCATGGAAAGAATCGGTAGCAGTTGTTGAGCTTGGATTGTGATCTATATTATCCACAGCTGCAGTGGTGAAGAGACCTCGACGCAGGTTAAGAGGGCAGACTACCTGGTCTCGATGATACTGTTCACACACACACTGTTACCAACCTCTGTAGAGACATCCATCACTCTGTCGTAGGATATAGATAGTCCTAGGTCATGCAACTTCTCAACCAGCTCTCGCTTCATTGTCTTTGCATGGATTGTAATCCCAAGATATATGGGCAGTGGGGATTCTCTGGATTTGCTGTGACGTACACCAATACCTTCTCCCTGCCGTCGAGAGCAGCTGTTAAACTGAAGCAACTGGGCAATGCTGAGAACTTCCTGAGTTGAATTGCCATTTGTTGATGATGTGATGTTAGTACCATTGAGAATCATTGCCACTAATGTCAATAGGCGCTGAGGAACAGACTTCTTCTGACAACCCTCATCGAAAGAACCTGAGAATGTGTTCTGCATCGGAAGCATGTCTCTCCTCACGATGCTAGCTGCCTTCGACAGGATTATTGCTTCCTCATCATAGTTGTCTTCACAGATCTTCCGCAAAGCAAGTCCCAGATCTTCATCAAATTCTAGGAGAACATCGCGGCCTTCTCTATGTGCTGTGAGGTCTGGGAAATTGGCAATTATTCTATCCTTCAGTCTAGTAGTATGTACGCGGGCATATCCCTCAACTCCAAGTTGTTCTAATCTCGTGGAATAAAGTTTGGCAAGATCGGCAAGCTTGAAGACAGGAGCCACAGCAGCATTCATTCTTCGCTCGTAAATGTATGTTAACAACTCAGCTAGTGCAACACCATGGGAAATTTTGTCTGATTGCTTGGGCATGTCATTCTCTTGCACTTCTGCAGCTCGTTCGTAGAGTGTAATCAAGCAACGGGGATGGTACTTTGCATCCTGTGCAATCAGATCTCCACCACTTAGCTTTGATAGGAGGCGCTCGTCTTGCAAGTCTAATGCACATTTTCGACCCTTGAGTCAAGACGAAATGTTGATGCGTTTCGGAGTGATTCAGATGTAGATGACTCGCAGAAGAAACACACATCTTTGGTCGCTGATTTGCTTTGAACGCTCCGTCTTGTGTGCTTGGATTTTTCTGCACCTGTGTCATTATCATTCAAGTTGGATTTTCTCTTTTCTGCTCGCTGCAGTTTTGTGGTATTGAACTTAAGGTAGCAAGATTTATGCCACTTGGCCTTATGCTCCTTCAATGTTTGTTCTATGCCATTTCCCTCATCCAATCTGTGTAGATTAATCGAAACTGGCAGTTCATGCAGTTCACTGAAGCGCGAAATGTTCAATGATATTGTAGAATATCCACCGGCAACGATATTTGGATCTTTTGAATTAGCTGGGCATTTCAAAGATTCTGATGTTACATCTTGACAAATGATGCAGTTATTCCAATCAGTCTCCACTTTCGCTTCTTTAGAAGATCCAGGATGCTGTGGGCTCACAAGCTGAACATCTCTTGACATTGTGTCTCTGCTGACCATCACCCGTTATTGTTGATATCTCTGCAATTGAGAAGCCATGGTTGTCGACCAATCCCTGAATTGGAAGGGGAGGGGAGGGCAAACAATTAGATACATTAGTTCATAGTAGTTCATGTTTAGAATGTATACATGTATGTATGTATATTGAAATAATATAAAAATGAAATTCTGCTTGTAAATCAAGATGCGTGACTTAATAATTACATTTAACAAACACACAAAGGTTTTCCCTTTTCCCCTTTTTTCCAGCAAAGGCAGTATATTCAAAATAAGATTTATTTAAAGGTCCATTGCAACCGAAATGCAAGTTAATTTCTGTTGATGTGCAGGGACGCGTACAACTCATATTTTGTTATTCAAACATCTAAATATGTTTCATAGACTTTTAAATATTTTTTGAAATCATTTTCTCAAACAAGCTAAGCTCCACCCTTAAAAAAAAAAAGCTCGAGATCTCATTCCTGCAGTGACATCATCTGTCAATCATTAGTGAGCTAAGGAGAGACAGTGGTATGTAGCTTTGCCAATGATGACCATCTGTTCTAACAGACCATACAATGCCTACATAGTAGTTGCTATGTCAGACATGCTGTAGCATCACTAGGAAAAAATGGTATTGAGGAGGTATTGTTTGAAAGCATGCAATTCTGTTGTGAGCTTGTGCTGAGCTGGGGGTAGTTATATTCCACTGTCTATTGTAGAATGTTACTGTAGCTGACTGGTGATTGACAGATGATGTCATTGCAGGAATGAGATCTGGAGCTTTGTTTTTTTAGGGTGGAACTTAGGAGGTTGGAAAAAAATATTTCAAAAAACATTTAAAAATCTATGAAACATATCTAGATGTTTGAATAACAGAATATTACTCATATGCATCCCTGCACATCAACAGCAAAACACTTGCAGTTTGGGTTGCGTTTGGTTGCAGGGGCCCTTTAAGATGTGATTAACCCTCTTAAATCTGATTAGAAGTTTACACTGTGATTGTAGAAATTTAAGTAAGATAGGGTAACAAAAATCAACAAGCAGTAAAGCATGTACTCAGGTTTGCAAAAACTATGTGATAGATCAATAGTCAAAGAGAGAATAACATAAGACATAAATAATCCTGACTGATCTATTATGTAAAGACTGTAACTTTTTTTTTTCTAGAGAACTGAAAACCAAGTAAAGAGATATTGATTTTTTTTAAAGGACTCTGATTACAAGAGAATATAAAATGATGCAGAGCAAAGTAAATACTTACATTATATTCCATCAAACATCAAATTCACTGAGACCTTTGCAGAATCTAGTTGTAGGTAGTTGGGTGGTTATTGTCCAATATTGTAGCTCCTTCTGTTCAAAACAGGTAACAGGGGAATTTGTGTTCATTTAAATGTTGACTTAAATTTTCAAATACGTAGCTTTCAATAACCATTACACTAAACCTATATTCAGTATCTTTTTTAAAGCTCTTACAGCCATAACACTTACAAAGTTAATGGAACAACTTTAACCAAGACTACTAATCAGTAGTCAATTTATCTGTTGATTTACAATTTTTGAGAAGTAAATTAAAAATATGCACAGGTAATTGCACAGGATATCTCTGCACTGTACAACAAAGATTTATTTTAAATATTATGCTAATAAAACACACATTGTGTGATCGATCACTTGCATGGTAAATAGATTTACACCAAAATATATCCCCAAAATTGAAAGGGCCGAATGGAGATACTAGTCCTGGGGGGTGTTTCATAAAGCTGTTCGTAAGTTACGCACGACTTTACGAACGACTGGTGATCAGTTCTTGTGCTACATTATTGATAATCTGATTAGTATAGCACCCAAGAACATGTTCCAGTCGTTCGTAAAATCATGCGTAACTTTACGAACAGCTTTATGAAACACCCCCTTGACAGTAGCAAGAACAGCCCATCGAATTTAATCTTAATTCTATGCATACTGCACAGCACAAGGAACAACATGATTGTGCCCAGTCTATATGTTGTCCTAAAGCAGTTTACATCTTGATAATATAACTTAGATCTAACTTCATTCTAGGTTTTATTTAGATCTAGGCCTAGACTAAACTCGGATTCAGCATCAGAATAGGGTCTACTGTAACTAGATCTAGTAGTTTAACAGTTAGTACACCCAGACGTTGTGTGTCCGGACAGGTTGGTTATCCGGACAGGTCTTTTTTAAACAGTAAATCGAACAACTTTTCATGCAAATTGTCACAAATCTTTTACAGGATAGGTTGAAAATTATATGAATTACAAAATATTCACTGATTTTAGTGTTACTTGAGGAATATTTTACATAAAACCTGACAGCAAAATTGACAGGCTAATTTTTGTTACGTGTCCAGACACACAACCCCCTATCCTAACACAGTTAATCTTCATGAATCTACCCAACTCATGTTTTGCCAATTGAATTATCATGTAAAGAGCAGATAATTACAAGCAATCAATATATATTTTGGAGATAATGGTCCTGGATAATATCTAAAAATTAATGTCAGTAAGGTTAGAAATATGCCCTTCGTGACAGACCACTGATTTTAACTAATTGCAGTTCTTTCAAAAGTTATGAGAGCAGCACAAAGTAGAATACATGGGACTGTAGTATAAATTAAGGTTAACTTCTTAAATAGTGGACCTGTAATATTTGTCATTGGGAGCAAATATAAGAAATAAAGACTTAAAACCTAAGATTTTCAGTGAAATAACATATAAATTGATTTTTACAACTTACCTTATGATGCATCATGTCCAAAGAGCATTATAAATGTGGATCTTTGTGCAGGCTATCTAAAGAAGATGTAAAAGTTGAGGTCACTGTTCTAGTTTGACCTCATGAGGGCGCTGTAGTAATGTTGTCAAGATCTGGCTTGGGATGAGGTTTTAAATCAATTAAAAATACAGGAAACAGAATTTGAAACCTGTGACCACATAGGAATTATATAAAATTGATTATTAGAAGTAAAAATTTAAAAAATATTACTGACAGAGTGATATTTTCAGTAAAAAATATCAATTTCCTGCCTCCAAATCTTCAAGAAATCCCTGCACCTGTTACTTTTCCGGCCATTTTGCATCTAAAAAGTATGCATAAAATGAATAATAAAAATGATTAAGTAAATATACAACAAGAGGAACACAAAACATAGATTTCTAGCATAAGAAATGATAATTTTACACTTCTAAATTATAGTTATATACCTAATACCATATGTCAAATTTGGTACTGGCGGCCATTTTTAAAAATGGCCGCCATGGCTGACCTTTGACCTTTTTCAGGTGGCTCCCCTTCTTAAAATGTTTCTCATGTCATGGTCTACAACTGTGCCAAATTTCATGCTTGTAGGTAAAAGTGCACAATTGACCCCAAATTTTGCTGTTATCTGCCTAACTACCGGTTGTTCGTGCACATAGTGCTGATGGTGATCGTGAGTGTGTGGTGAGAACTTAAAGGAGAATTAACCTCAAACAATAAAGACGATAGTGTTCAAAGGTGTTATTTATTCCTACTTGTTAGACTATATGGCTTCGCGTCAAAATATACGAGATCGATACGAATCAAGATTTTCTGAGCAAAATTTATCATCTGCTAGCAATATGTATCGTCTGCTAGCAATACATGGGGGCTGCCATTTTTTTATGTGTACAAGAAGATTTTCTTAATCCAAATGCCCAATTGCCTTTTTCAAAATTAAAAACCATTTGAGATTAAAAATATAGAATAGATATGTCAATTTATTTTTAAACTGAAGATTTCCTTATATATTTCTGTTGAAAATCGATATTCGCTTAATATAAATCTATTTTCTACATACTGTGACGCAATGGACGGAGCAAATTAATTCAAATTTTATGGATGCTTCTTCCCTGAGCATCTATAGCGGCAAACTATGCATTCACCTGCTTTCGGATAATGGGACTTGAAAAGTCAGAATGCATGCTGCATATATTATGTTCTGCTCTGTTTGGCAAACCCAAGAAAACAGATTTTTGTTAAGCAAAACCAGACAATTTAAAAGTATCATTATAAAGATTTAATTTTTATAAATCATGTAAACACCCACTTTATATTTTTCGTCACATATGGGATTTTAGGTAATGAAGAAAATCAATTTAGGTCTTGGATTCAAAATATCTTCCTGACCGGAACATTTCTCAATGGTTCATGTACAAATCCAAATCAGCAAGAAAATGGCAGCCCCCATGTAAATGAGTAGGAGACGATACCGGGTGTTGGAATATCTTTATTTATACCCTTTTCTAATATCTTATTAGAAAATGATTTAGGCCAATAAGTAGGAATATATTACACCTTTCAATATAAGTAAATTTGTACTCAGGGGTTAATTCTCCTTTAAACTCTTTCACCAGAGCACTTCTAGGACTTTACCCCAATATGGCTAAACAGTTGTGTAAAAAATATATGTACGCGTCCTGGCAGTAGTGGTCTGGGGATAATCTTTCACTCATCTCGTGGCAGTTTGTTCAGTTCTTGGTGGAGAACTACATGTTGATGATAGCAGCCACGTCTTGTCACAGTGGCATGCTTTACACAAGGTGTTGTATTTTTATCTTCAGAGGAGCTCATTCATGTTTCAAGAACCTTTTTCTTGTTTGATATCTTGAGTTTTCTATTGTCTTTATTTTTGTATGACACTCACAATACTCTTATCAGAATAATGAGCAGGCCGTAGCGATCAGACAAAGACAAGTTACACTCGACATTCATCTTCTCAGATATTTGTAGTCTGTTAGGTGGTCCAAAACCCTTTCTCATAGGAAATGGGGGGGGGGGGGGGGGGGGGGGAGTATTTGTCTGGGAAGTTTCTCCGGGTCATTTTTTTCCTCGATGTATAGGCATCCTATTAGTAATTGCTCTGTGGTAATTATCATGGAGGTAATTGTACTAGAGAGTAGTAGTCCATTAATGAGGAATTAGTTGTTGATGATCTCTTTCCTAGTTCCATAGACAATGGCCTTATACTACTTATATGCCCCCAAATGGAGTTGGTCTAATATTTTGCCAGGGCTGTATATGAGTGTATGTGTTTGTGTGTGTGTGGGGGGGGGGGGGGGGGGGCAGCGCATGCAGGATATTTTATGAAAGGATTTTGTATTTAAATTATTATTACTTGTTTTTCACTGTATACATGGATCTGCCCCAGAGTACAATATTAATTTGTTGATGCCTTATAATCCTCCCAGACGCTTAAGATGATCTGATTCTAAATTGCTTCTTGTCCCGAAAACTAAGAAATCATGGGGGATCGGTCATTTGCTCATGCTGGACCTTACCTGTGGAATCAATTGCCACACGATATCCGTTATATGTCAGGTGTAGATTGCTTTAAAAATGCCCTCAAAACTCATTTTGTTCAAAAAGGCTTTTCAGTACCGGTAGATTTACTTTCACACTGGTGTTGTTCCATTTTCGTGTATTTTTGTGTACTTGCAAGTTTTTCCTCTCCATTGCGCCTTGAGCACATTAGTCATGTGGAGTTGGCGGATTACAAGTTCTCTATATTGTTATTATTATTATTAAATTCAATGCTTTCTGTATAGTTTTGAATTTCAGTTATTTATTTATTGAGGATTTTAGATGATAATGTGCTTTATTTGTTATACTTGAAAAAAGTGTGTGTGAGGGTGTGTGTGTGTGTGTGCGTATGTGTATGTAACGTAATATATTTTCATTATAATTATGGTGATTTTCACAGAACAATGGAGTCCGATTTGATGTCACTTGCCAAACACGTACCACATAACAAGTACTCAGAACTCTGCAACGCCCTTGGGTACTCCTTTCACGAAAGTCAAAATACCCTCGTTTATCATCTCAATAATCACTATAAGGCTATGACGGAGATTCTCATGCAGTGGAAGACCAATCAAGAAGACATCACCCAATCTCGATTCATTCTGGCAAGCAAACTCCGTGAAGTTGAACTTGGTGCACTGGGGGAAAACTTATCCAAAGGTAAAATGTTGATGGAATGAAATTCATTGAAAATAATATTAGTTTGGTCAAACCTCATTAAGCCCAAATTTAAATACACATGTACTTGACATAAAATGTATTTCAGTTTGTGTGTTTCTGTCATTAAAGGGAAATTCAACCTCAGTCTTTTTGTATTGATATTAGATGTAGCGTAAATTGCTCATTAATTTGATACCAAATGTATCAGAATCGGACAGCTACGAAGAAGGTTATAGATAGTTATAGGTTTAGATCCTCCAAGACACGTCTTTCGCCCGTCGTCTGCTACACATTGGGGCCGCCATTTGGAGTGGACCCCTGCAACGAATGACGTAACTGCGGACAACTGGCTTGAAAACGCAATAATTTGCACGCGGAGCAGACGGCAGTGGTCAGGTGGTTTACTGTGCATTGGATGCAGCAATCATGGTGTACTGCCAAGCTTTTGGATGCCGGAATAGAAGTTGGAAATTCAGGAGTGGAAAATCTTTTCACAAGTTCCCAAAATCCAAAAGAGACCGGAATAATTTTTATTTTTAGTAAAAGTGGAAATCGAGATATGACTTACACTTTTACCGCCTACACTTTTACACCTACGTCATTCGTTTGGGGGGGGGAGAGGCGGTCCACTGCAAATGGTGGCCCCCATGTGTAGTAGATGATGGACAAAATACTTGTTTGTAGGATCTAAAACATTATATAACTTTCTTCATAGCTGGCCAATTCTGTTACGCTTCATATAATATAAATAGAAAGAAAGTAAGGTTACATTTCCCTTAATTTGTAGAAAACAGTATTCATGTTTTAATTTCATGCAACTCAATGTTTATGTTTGAGAAGATTTCAAAATTTGAATTTATTAATACAGTTTCAATAATAATCATAATAATAACTCTTACTGCGACTTAGGGCGAAACCTTTTATCTCATTCTTTTGTTACGATTCGCCCTAACCCACACTCGTTTCGCCTGAACATTGAGTTTCTATTGTGACGGAATAAACCTATTGTTAGGTTTCGCTTTAAGTCGCAGTTAGGTAAATAACAGTAATAATAATAATAATAATAATAATAATAATAATTATAAAGATAGTAATAAACAGTTCTTGTATAGCACATATCACATTATGATATAACGTCCTTTTGCGCTTCAAAACGATTTGGCTATATTTACCCTGGCCGTAATCAGCGCACAGTGCATTTCAAGGATTAAATCCTGCCAGGTACCCTGGGTGGAGAGTGGCAAATGTGTATTAATGTCTTGCCAAAAGACGCTAATGCCGGGCTGAGGTTCGAACCCTCAACCCTTGAATTGAGAGTCAAGTGAATGAACTCCTAGACCAAGACACCTCCAAATCCGGAGTACTTCAAGGGCACATCCGGTTTCAGAGTGACTTTTTCTTTTTGATCAGACAGTTTGAGGAATAGTTTGACGAAAGACATATAATGTTAAAAAGAGAGGAGAAAGAAAGAGAAAAATGGAGGGGGGGGGGGGGGTAATGTGTGAAGTTATAGTTAATTCTGCAATTTTAGCGAGGGGTGGAAGAAGAAGGGTGTGGGTGTTGAGTGATAAGCTTGATAAAAAGTTAAGACTGCCTCAGAATGTGAGTGAAACAGGGGGGGGGGGGGGAGGGTAGCTTGATCATTATCAATAATATGAATATGTGTTGGGGCCAATGATGAACACAACATAGGAGTAAACTTGCTCCTGTTTTACTGAGGCACCTACTACCACACACTTGGCACCTAATTGAAGACCCCCCGCCCCCCCCCCCCCTCTCTGTGTTTCTCACCCACTTCTCTTTGACTCTCAGTTACAGATATCAATTCAACTTAGTAAGACGTAGATCAAATTCTTTAGATTTAGCAAGTTACAACTCTGAAACACCTTTTAATCTCCATACGCCTAAATACTTTAGCTTTAGGTGCGACATGAGTTCCCCTTGTTGTTTTCCCTTTGATCTGCTGATTTAATGCATAGTTGAACCAAGAACGTGGTTCAACCACCTCCCTGGTTCTATAACGTCCTACAGACGTGCTATAAACTCCTACAGACGTGCACTATATTAACACTAGATAAGTAGAACCAGGGAGGTGGAAGAGAAGTCCCACCCGCGAATGATGTCAGGGTCATCTTACGGCGGTGTAAAATGGGGTAAAACTAAAGGTCTGCTTTTTGCACATGTTTTGGGGCCACATTTTGGGCTGGTCCTGTTGCCGGCATCAGACACCTTTTTAGTATAACAGGGGTCTAGGTTACAAACCTGTTTAGTGATTTTCATAGTTCTCCACAACGATTTATGTCATTCAAGAATTCATCTTTTCTTATTATCGCATTTCCCCATATCGGATGACAGATTTTTAAAACATATAATAAAACCTTTTCGATTGATTTCTGTCATCTATTCGCTTCTTTGGAAATATTACATGCGACCGGACTTGCTTTTCAAATCCCCCCCCCCCCCCCCCCCCCCCCCTTTTCTGCATTTTACTGTTTCAAACATTTATATAATATATGATTTATAAATAAAGGCCATGAGGATTGTATCTCTCACAGGTTATCTCTCACATACTGACCAGCTCTTTCATAGTAATAAAGTTCTCAAAGTGTCTGACTTATACCTTTATAATCTGGGTCAATTTATGTTCCAACTAATAAATAATGAACTTCCGAATGCTCTCTCGGACCTTTTCACAACTAACAATACACTCCACAACTATCCAACGAGACAATCAAACTTTTTCCATCTTCCACGCACGAGAACGCTCCTAGCACACAAAACATTCGTCTTTACAGGTCCCAAATTTTGGAACAGTCTCGATCCAGACCTTAAGGAAATAGAGAGACTGCACCATTTTAAAAAACAATTGAAATCTCTTTTGCTGAAACCTTATACTAGAATGCTGCATGGTTGCTGATCTCGATCTGTACTTCGCTTCTCTCTTCTCCCTTCTCTCTTCTTTCTTCTCTATCTCTCTTTTCTTTTCTCTCTCTCTCTCTCTCTCTCTCCACACACACACTCTCTCTATCTCTCTTTCACTCTATAGCTACTTAATTTTTATATGTTTTCTTTTGTTTCCATCTGCTGATTCCCGTCCTTTCTTTGTTTCTTCTCATCTAAATCTCTCCATTTTACTTTCCAGCTCCTTTTATCGCTAAATGGGGACCTAACTCGACAAGCCTCGCTTTTAATAGGTTCCCCCACAAGTGTATATACTGTATACGTTTATTACTTTTACTGGAAGATGTTTATTATACTGAGTTGTCATGATATATGTTTTATCCTTTGTATTATGCCATATGCTTATGTTTATATTTCTCTTGTACATATGTAAACCGATTGTGGAAACAAATAAAATCAAATCAAATCAAATCAATTATATAATATTGAAAGAAAATAATTAATACTGTTACCACCCCTTCGCTATCCATACTTTATCATAGTAAAATATTCCTCGTCATGCAACTGAGATTATCTCTTTAGTTCCCATAATTCTCTTTATATATATATATTATCTTTTTTTTTCGGGGGAGAGGTACGCGTTTTTTCCTTAAGTTCATAATTCCGAAAAAACAAACTTTCCAGACCTGCAAGGGGTACATAATTCCGAAAATGAAATAGGGTTAATAACTCCGAACATCTGATGCATTAGTCCCATGAATGCGCGCCGATTTCTTGTCACAGGTTTCAACATGAATTTTACTGAATTGACTTGATTAAACATCCTTGACATACTACATTTTTTTCAACAAGAAAACGAGAGAGAAAAGATAACAACTTATGTACATTTCAAATAACAAAATATGTAAACATATCAGAGTAGGTTGATAATATTTGATTCTATATGCATGTACACAGATTAATATGATATAACTCATTTTAGAATTCACCCCTAAAATGGTAGGATATTTTTTATGTAATGATATTAGACTGAGTATGACGTATTCGATATCTAATTTCATTAAGAATAATATTAACTTCTCTTCTGCTATAAGAAAGCGAAATTAGGGTATTTTAATGATAAAGCATCTAAGAGGTTTTTTTCTTTGTTCGTTGAATTTAGTGCAAAATATCAGTGTGTGTAGTTCGTCACCATCTCTCCTTCCTCACAGTTGGTGCATATGAATCTAATATGTATTGGGGTTTTCTCAGGCCTTCTGTGTCTTCCTGCTTCTATTGCAAAATTATGACAGCTTATTCTGAAGCGGCATATATTTCTTCGGAGTCGAAAATTTTCGATAACATGAAGATACTGTTCCTGCTTAATATCTCACTTAAATTCCCTATATGTTCTCACTTTGTTCCCCTCCCCACTATTCCATACATTACTGTGCAGATCAGTGCCAGTGGTGAATTGGTTTTGAAAAAAATATCCTTCATAACGGAATTCACTTCGTTTCCGACAACCCGATCACAGTCAGTTAAGTTTGCAACATCAATACATTCGAAGAAGCTTGACTGGGGAGGAATTTTTAATTTGTAAACAAATCTTTAGGCATTTTACTCCCAGTGTTAAAGATCGTATGCTCGATCTGTAATGAAAAACACAAGACAGAAAAAAATTGGAACCAGCGGGATTCGAACCTGTCATCTACTGCTTGCCGGGCAGCGACTTAACCACCAGGCTATTCTGGTTCACGGCCAAATCACGATTAACTAGAATCAAATACCAAAGATCCTCTTCTTTCTGACTCATTAATATTAATTTTTAACGGTCCGCCGTAGACAATGGTTATTAAACGAAGAAGCTTGACTGGGGAGGAATTTTTAATTTGTAAACAAATCTTTAGGCATTTTACTCCCAGTGTTAAACCATGCGTATGAAATGAATAGAGTAATGACTCCCAGTGTTAAACACTGCGAGTAAAATGCCTAAAGATTTGTTTACAAATTAAAAATTCCTCCCCAGTCAAGCTTCTTCGTTTAAACAAATTTGTAAACAAAAAAATTGTAAACAAATTTGTTCCAATTTTTTCTGACTTGTGTTTTTCATTACAGATCGAGCATACGATCTTTAACACTGGGAGTAAAAAATCAATATATTCATTGTTTTTATCAAGATATAGTTTACAAGCTTTGAATAACGTATGTACATTTTTTAACTAGCATGCACTAGCATCTTGTCATTACTCTATTCATTTCATACGCATGGTATAACAGGGAATTACAATCAATATCTTTCATCTGTGACCAATACTTAGCTACACATCTCAACCAAATGGCTCTATTTTTATGTTTATTATTTACACCAAGAGCATATCTGAGCCACTGTAAATGCGCGCCGATTTCTTGTCACAGGTTTCAACATGAATTTTACTGAATTGACTTGATTAAACATCCTTGACATACTACATTTTTTTCAACAAGAAAACGAGAGAGAAAAGATAACAACTTTTGTACATTTCAAATAACAAAATATGTAAACATATCAGAGTAGGTTGATAATATTTGATTCTATATGCATGTACACAGATTAATATGATATAACTCATTTTAGAATTCACCCCTAAAATGGTAGGATATTTTTTATGTAATGATATTAGACTGAGTATGACGTATTCGATATCTAATTTCATTAAGAATAATATTAACTTCTCTTCTGCTATAAGAAAGCGAAATTAGGGTATTTTAATGATAAAGCATCTAAGAGGTTTTTTTCTTTGTTCGTTGAATTTAGTGCAAAATATCAGTGTGTGTAGTTCGTCACCATCTCTCCTTCCTCACAGTTGGTGCATATGAATCTAATATGTATTGGGGTTTTCTCAGGCCTTCTGTGTCTTCCTGCTTCTATTGCAAAATTATGACAGCTTATTCTGAAGCGGCATATATTTCTTCGGAGTCGAAAATTTTCGATAACATGAAGATACTGTTCCTGCTTAATATCTCACTTAAATTCCCTATATGTTCTCACTTTGTTCCCCTCCCCACTATTCCCTACATTACTGTGCAGATCAGTGCCAGTGGTGAATTGGTTTTGAAAAAAATATCCTTCATAACGGAATTCACTTCATTTCCGACAACCCGATCACAGTCAGTTAAGTTTGCAACATCAATACATTCGAAGAAGCTTGACTGGGGAGGAATTTTTAATTTGTAAACAAATCTTTAGGCATTTTACTCCCAGTGTTAAAGATCGTATGCTCGATCTGTAATGAAAAACACAAGACAGAAAAAAATTGGAACCAGCGGGATTCGAACCTGTCATCTACTGCTTGCCGGGCAGCGACTTAACCACCAGGCTATTCTGGTTCACGGCCAAATCACGATGAACTAGAATCAAATACCCAAGATCCTCTTCTTTCTGACTCATTAATATTAATTTTTAACGGTCCGCCGTAGACAATGGTTAGTAAACGAAGAAGCTTGACTGGGGAGGAATTTTTAATTTGTAAACAAATCTTTAGGCATTTTACTCCCAGTGTTAAACCATGCGTATGAAATGAATAGAGTAATGACTCCCAGTGTTAAACACTGCGAGTAAAATGCCTAAAGATTTGTTTACAAATTAAAAATTCCTCCCCAGTCAAGCTTCTTCGTTTAAACAAATTTGTAAACAAAAAAATTGTAAACAAATTTGTTCCAATTTTTTCTGACTTGTGTTTTTCATTACAGATCGAGCATACGATCTTTAACACTGGGAGTAAAAAATCAATATATTCATTGTTTTTATCAAGATATAGTTTACAAGCTTTGAATAACGTATGTACATTTTTTAACTAGCATGCACTAGCATCTTGTCATTACTCTATTCATTTCATACGCATGGTATAACAGGGAATTACAATCAATATCTTTCATCTGTGACCAATACTTAGCTACACATCTCAACCAAATGGCTCTATTTTTATGTTTATTATTTACACCAAGAGCATATCTGAGCCACTGTAAATGAACAGGTTCCAAAACATTTTTGAAGAATATTTTTGAGTTACCTACATCATTTCTCAGAAGTTTTATTTACATAAATGTATACTAGGCTCACGCAATTAACTGTGACAAAAAAATCGGTGCGCATGGCTGAAACAGTACATGTATTGCCTTTGTCTGTTATATATAACAGACAAAGGCAATACATGTACTATAGGTTCGAAATTTTTAGTTTTCATTACTTTGAGAAAACAATTATTGCAAATGGGAAACGCACCATTTAGATGAGAAATGTTGCTTGTGCTATGCCTCTCCCTCGTTTTAAAAATGTACTTTGATGTATTGAGAAGAAGGACAAAACAGTGAATTGATTCCTAATCTTTTGCAGGTGCGTATCTACCGGAGCAGCAGGAATCATGCGACGAGAACAAAACTCCACTAAAAGCTAACCCAGGTATGCATGAAACATAAGGCACCGAAGCACATCAGACATGGTTTTATTTTAGGTCTTGTTTATCTCCCTCAACACACATTTCATTTGAATTATGATGCAGTAAATTTGGATTCGAATATCCCTTTTGGAAATATGGACCTTTAGAATAATTAATTCTTTACTTTTTAGAAATTATGAGTATTTTTCCACTTTTGGGAATTAGGAACCTTCAGAATTACGAACGTTTCAAAATTATGAACTCCGCCGCGTTTTTTTTAAGGGGTTGGCCGACGTCCTCAGGGCACCGAAACCTGCTCCCAATTCAGCGAATAGCGAACGTAAACAGATCGCCTAGAGATCGCTCAGGCATCGGATAACATTCGACTGATATTCTGGCGGGAATCCGACGATTTTAGACCTTCTTTTTTTATTGCTTTAAAATTCGAACGGAGGACTGCAGAGCTGCGTGGCCGCCGCACGGGCTCCCTACGATATTCGAACGACCCCCTTAAGTATTCCGCCCGACTTCCACAAAATCGGGCGTGCTTCAAGGGCGCTCAGTGCTGGTGTCGGGTTGGCGTCTGGCAGCTTCTACGGGCTCCGACCGTGCTCCTCCTGTCAACTCAGGAATTTTGCCCCGTGTTTATAATCATAATCTTTAACATAGAATTAACGCCCTTCTGGCGACAAAAACAAAACAAAAAAACAAGCAAAAAAACACGATATTTTCGAGGCGCAGTTGAGGCGTCGGAGGATGCTAGACAGGACATCGGGCGGAACTCGCCCGGTCGTCGTCCTGATGTCGAGCGGACGCCCGTTACTGACGGGTGCCGGACGGTTTCTGATCACTAGTGTTTTTAACGGGTTCCGCCCGAGCTTCGTCCAATATGTGACAGGGTAGATTTAAAGCGAAAAATACGCTCGACTCCCGCGCGGATAATTGAGTCTCTGATAGGGGAGATGGAAGCATATGGAATTTGGGAACTGCTCGTTTACTTGTACACATAGCACGCCCATTATACGTGTCCGCCGGCCTAAAGGGGCCGTCACATATCCAAAACAGAGCCCGCCCGACTTCTCTGCCAGCTTAAAATGGAATTTTCGCCCGGAATACGGCCGGAATGCAGCCGGTGTCTGCTCGATCACTGCGGGATCCGCTGGAAATTCTGCGATTTTCCAATTTTGAGGTCGCTTTTAGGCCATTTTTTGGCTTTAAGTTCGAACGGAGATCGTCAGAGCGGCGCGGCCGCCACACTGGCTCCCTACGATACTCAATCGACCCGTTTCGTATCCCGCCCGACTTCTACAACATCGGGCGTGCTTCGAGCTCGCTCCGTGCTGATGTCGAGTCGGCGTCGGACGGCTTCTACGGGCCCCGGCCGGGCTCCTCAATTCCCCCCCCCCCCCCCTTGGGTATACTCATTGGTCCGTATTCTGAACTCCGGTTTAACTTAAACCGCGGTCTAACTGTGGTTTAAACCCAGTCTAAAACTGCCCTTTGAACCAGAGTTTTAGAAAATCACGTTCTGAAATCCGGTTTAACTTCAACTACATGGCTTAACTTTGTACAGAAATTTAGACGGGACTTACGGTTTAAGTCAGTTTTGATTAAAGCTCTGGTTTAACTTAGACTGCAGTTTAAGTTAAACCGGAGTTCAGAATACGGGCCATATACTTTAACATAGAATTAACGCCCTTCTGGCTCCAAACAGACGATATTTTCGAGGCGCAGAGGCGTCGGAGGACGCGAGACAGGACATCGGGCGGAACTGGCCTGGGTGTCACCCGGTTGTCGGGCGGGCACCGACAGAACTACTAATCGAAACTTGTGTCAAGCGGGCTTGGCCGGACTCCCGTTTGTTACTGACGGGCGCCGGGCGACTTCTGATCACTAGTGTTTAAAGGGCTCTGCCAGAGCCCCGTCCAATATGTTACAGGGTAGATTTAGAGCGAAAAATATGCTCGACTCCCGCGCGGATTTGAAATTCGGCGACTTTGTGGTGATCTAAAAATCCAGCCGGAAATTGTTGGATATGTGACGCAGTCACGGACTTACCCAACCCAGTGGAATGCTTCGTTCGACTTTTACCAGCTCCATATTTATAGACTCTATTGACGAGCCTCATAGATGTCAACCGGAACATACTCGGTGAAGATTTCAAAAATATAAAAGCATGGCTAACTACAATGATTACAAATTGGGTAGACTTTTTTTTTTTTGGCTCCTCATTCAGTCAGACCCAACTCCGTAATACCGAGCACAGGTATATACTCCGAAAACCGCGTATAGAACAAGATGAATATAGAGCCCTCATCGTTCAGTATGAGACAGTGTGTACAAAAGGCATGTGGAAAATCTTGCAAAGTCAACCTGCCAACGATATACATATTCTTAAAAATAATGCTGCGTGTCAATTATCTTCAAAATCCTTGAATGATTCGTCATATGAAGTGAATTTCATATGACAAACATTTGAAATAAATATATCCGCAGCATTATTTTTGAAAAATATTATCAACAGCAGGTCGACACTGCACGATTTCCCCCATGCCTTTTGTACACACTGCCTCACACTGAACGATGAGGGCTCTATATTCATCTTGTTCTATACGCCGTTTTCGGAGTATATACCTGTGCTCGGTATTACGGAGTTCGGTCTGACTGTCATTGCCCTTTTGCGTTGTCGCCCCGCAATTACCTAAGATTGGCTTTCGCTCCGAGTTTGCACAATATTTTTTTTTCCTTTAATTCCATATTCTTTTTATTAGTCCATTCTGTGAAATTAGAACTACACTGTAAAAAACTGCCTGTAATTTTTACAGCAAATCTGGTGTCTCGCCATAACTTCTGATGTAAAAATACAGATTAGTTGTAACTTTTTCCTATGCCACTGATGTACACATGACGTCAGATTAGCTGCTATGAGTAAATACAGAACTAATCTGTATTTTTCCCCTGTAAAAATACAGATATTTTTTTACAGTGTAGGTGACAAACACCAGAAAAAAAATCTTAGCAGGGGTGCAGGAAATATTCATATTTTATTACCCATATGAGGGCACCGAATAGATAAACGAAGCTGTTGTCTTTTGCTTTAAATGAACAGCGAAGGGGATACAGGTTTAGTTGCTTGAGTAAAGTGACGAATCGGATGTAATGTCATGAAGTTTCCAAATATTACAATACGCGAGCCTATTTGATATATATCAGTAAATTTGGAACAATATTTCTATGTCTATTTTTATTTTTCATTACTCTTAGAAAAACGTTTATTTCACACTGGAAAAACTTATGTTTACAGTCAATTTCGATGAGATATGTTGCTTGTAATATGCCTCTCGCTTGTTTTAAAGATATATAGTAATGAGAAGGGGGAAAGATAAATGAATTCTTGAACTCTTGCAGGTGCATATCTACCAAAGCAGCAAGAACCGTGTGAGGAGAACAAGACTCCATGGCAAAGTAACCCAGGTATAATGATATTGTGATATAAGGCAACATAAGCTCATATGACAGGTTTTTATTTTACGTCTTGTTTATCGCCCTTAACACCCATTTTTGTTAGGGTGCAGAGAAAATTCTAGAAGCCTTAAATTCTTACGATAATCGTGAGAACGCCTTAAGTTGTTCATAGAGGGTTCTTGTGGCGTTCGTTATGACGCCTTACGAACGATTATTGGCGTTCGTAAGGTGCTCGTAAGGCGTGCAATTGTCGAGTTTTAGGGGATATAAAGCCAAACGCACGAAGTTCAAATCCTCAAACTTTCAACAACCACTGAATTTTCGACAGTACACGGCAGCGCCTTTTTGCAACCCGACAAAATATACAAAAGTCGTAAGATCTTCCTACGAATGACTTGAGAGTGCTGTGAGTTGCATGTGCTACCATCTTGCGACCACAAAATTCGTAAGGTGGCCGTAAATCTGACGAAAGAATAACTCAAGGCATTCTTACGAAAAACGTACGAACTTGCATAACCTGAAATCACTTCGTTTCTCAAGGTCTTCAGTTGTTCTTGCGAAATTAAACGGCGTTCGTACGAACTTCTTAAGAAGGCCGTAAGAAGCTATGCCCCACCTACAAATACGAACTCCAGAATTCGCATCGTTCGTACGAATCTTTGTGACCTTAGCTTTAGGCAATAGAATGTTGATCTTGATGAGCATTCGAATTCAAATGAAATCGAGCGACCGTGCATCAATTTGACTGCTGTTTTCATGAGTTTGACGAGGAAATCTATAATTTAGTTATTAAATTACGACAAACGGGAGAATTGACCGCCAATATTATGTCACAATCGAACAACCAAATTGCCACTAAATTATGATATTCGCATAGATTCTTATTTCTTGTCTGATTTCTTGTTTAAAAATCACCAGCTTGTTTTTTTTTCTTATTTGTCTGCTTTTACACAAATCATCTTACTACAATGGTTGAATTGCACTTTATTTCCCATTTTTCTTCTGCGGCTTTTCGCTTGGAGCAGAACACAAATAATAGCATGTTGTAAATTGCATATTATCATAGGTTCTGCAGAAAAAAAAATCATACCAGTTAATACTGTGGGTTGGACGAAAGGGAGAATTGTCCGCCATTACATCACAGAGACATTATACGGATTCGACCGATTTGAAAAGTCCATAACTGTGTACAGTGCGCCCCCCCCCCCCCCCCAAAAAAAAAAAACATAACAAAACAAAAACAAAAAAACAACAACAACAACAAAAACACAAACATAAAAAACAAACAAAACAAACAAAAAACAAACAAAAAAAACCCCAAAAAACAAAAAAAGCAAACAAAAAAAAAAAAAAGCACGAAACCCTAGAGCAAAGGATTATTGTGACCAAAATATGTCCTCTATGACCGTAATATTCTGTTTTTATAAGGTAGAAAGATTCTTTCTACCTTATAAAAACAGAATATTACGGTCATAGAGGACATATATAAAGTGCAATTAGGGCAAGAGCATGTCAGATTATGCAATTTTCCACCTCAGGATGGAAACCTTTTCAAATAAAAAAGGGAAACATTTTCATTGCTCGATGGAAGCTTTTTGATTTGGGGAAATCCAGGGGTGTACCCCCCCCCCCCCCCTGGAACCCCCCTGGAACCCCCATACATTGGCAATGGGATTTGAAAAATGAGTATTACAATTGAATGCATACCATCACACAGTAATGGTAGTGGGAATTCGTTTGTCACTTTTTTTTTAAAGCTTATAGGGCTACATCAGAAGCATGTTACACGATACAACTAAACGTTTTCATGGCTTTACCCAAATTTGGGACAAATTTTCAAAACAATGTTGCTCCGTGGAGAATGTAAGGATAAATGCCATGAATGTATCATTTTAAAGCATATTATTTCTTAAGAGTATAAGCTGATCTGTTGTCACACGAAGGAGCAAACGAGGGTTGCGACGTTTCGACTGCTAACTGCTAGTCTTCGTCAGACAATGTGGACAATAGTGTGTGTGTGTGTAATTGGGTTTTTACAGACGTGTATCAATCAGATATGATTATTTACGTCTGGGACCGACCTTTAACGTCACCATCCGAAAGACGTGACTCAGTCTCGAACCTGGGTCCGCTGAATCAATTTATAACTTCCACTGGTAGCTGGATTACAGGCGCACGCCACAACGCTGTTGTTGTTGTTGTTGTTTTAAAATAGGCAAACTAGTCAATTTTGACTATTGTTGCCTTACTAAATTGCTCTTTTCACTTATACTTTGTTTGTTGATCCGTGGGTCTAACTTTTAGTTAGAAAGGTACAGATTCCAGGATACCATGCAGGACCGCCACTCCTGCCCTGATTTTACAACGTTATCCTGACAAGCCCGCTCGAGGTACATTTCGAGGGCGTCTTAGGAATACAAGTATTCCCTATGTCTCTCAAACGTGAGCAGGGGGCGCTCTTTCTGATTCCTCATAGAACCTGATTAGAAAATCCGAATATATAAAAGCAAAATAAATACGTACACAGATTTTCTTTCTTTTTTTTTTTTTTTTTTTTTTTAAGTAGAGTATATACTGACATTAAAGGGCCTTTCAATTAAGTGAAATTACAAGAAAAGTACACCTATACCTATAGTTAGTATATAACTAAGTGCTTCATCTTTGAAAAAAAAATAAAAATAAAAAATAAAAAAATATACAGTATGATTGTACACATTAACATTCAATGGTCACAAATTAAATCCTATCCGATTTACTTCGATTCCGTTCTCTTTATTTGGTTACACCTTACTATCACGGTTGCCCTCTTGGCAACCAATTACAAATCGACGAGTCCTTTTGAAATATCTGACGAGTGCACCTTGTGTCTTGACACTGAGATTCTCCACTTTGCGTTCCGCCTCAGAGACATTGCTCACATTTAATTCAGCAAGTAACAGGGCGCGTTGAATGATAAACCTAGGGCAAACATATAAAAAATGGTATACCGTTTCTCTCTCGTTACAAAAATCACACTTTCCAGTTGTGTGTCTTCCTGTCTTAAACAGGAAATCATTCAAACCCAAACCTGCCAAGCGTAATCTGTGAATCATTTTTTCACTACTTTTGTCGGTGCAGAGATACTGAAATGATGGTTTTTCTGAGACCACTTTTTGGTATTTTCTTAATTTTGAGTTTGACCTGTCC
Organism: Heliocidaris erythrogramma; assembly: GCA_025617745.1. Classification (NCBI taxonomy): domain Eukaryota; kingdom Metazoa; phylum Echinodermata; class Echinoidea; order Camarodonta; family Echinometridae; genus Heliocidaris; species Heliocidaris erythrogramma. The sequence goes on along the minus strand of CM046863.1, from coordinate 55,533,685 downwards.
CATCTCTTCTGCCATTCATTTTGTATGAGAAATCAGCCGTTTCGTTCCCTTGGACCCCACAGTGAGATGGGATCCATTCTAAGCAGATTATTGTGCCTTTGTATTTTAGACATGTAGCGGTGATTATAATTTCTTTTACGAAATTGTCGTTATTGTTTTCCTTGATTGCTTGAATAGCACTCAGAGAATCTGTCAAAATTACCACTTTATTATAAACATTCAAATTTTCAAGCCACCGTAGTGCCAAGACAATTGCGGCCAATTCTGATCTGTAAGATGATGTAAAATTTTGCATTCTTTTACATTCAACTACCCGCATTGCAGGCACATAATAGCAAGCAGAGGCGCTGCCGTTTGCAGGGTCTCTAGAACCATCAGTATAAATATGGAGATTATTTTTCCACATTTTATTAATATACTCCACAGTTGTATTGTATTGATAAAACATGTTATCACCTTTTGACACAAGCTCATGTAGCGCCAATGACACTTCTGGTGGAGAGAGATGCCAAGGCGGCATGGGGGTAAAAGACATGAGTGATTCGTTTGCATCATACATGTATATCTCATCTTCCATAACTCTCAAACCAAATGGTTTACGCACTTTCTTATTTTTTTCATATTCAAATTGCCAGCAGTTCTTCAAGGAGGATTGGAGTGGATGTGTGGGGTTTTGCCTTATTTTTGCTTTATATACCTTACTAAGCATGGATCTTCTTAGGTCGAGTGGTAATTCACCCGTGTCCACCTGTAAAGATTCTAAGGAAGTTCCCGGCAACGCCCCTGTACACAACTTCAGAGCTTGGTATTGAATAGTCAGCAAGAAGTTCTTCACATGATCATGAGCCGAATCATATGCCTCAGATGCATAATCCAAGAGTGGCCTAATGACCACCTTATAGAATTTCAGAAGGCTTTTATAGCTACTTCCCCACGTAGTTCCCGCTAGTCTTTTCATGATATTTATTTTCTTTTTAGCTCTTGTTACAATCATATTTATATGCGGTCTCCATGTAAGCTTCCTGTCCAGCATTACACCTAAAAATAGATGTTCCTCCTTTGGTGGTAAAGGGACCCCATCTAAGTCAATCTGTACAATTTTGTTAGTATTGCTGAAAAATAAAGTAACAGACTTTTCTTTAGAAAGGGTAAAACCCCATTTGTTGAACCACTCATTTAGGTTATTTACGTAGATTTGTACTTTTCTTTTCAGAAAATCTATGTTTTTGCCACTCTTCCATGCATATTACACAGTCATCAGCGTATGTAGAAATATTGACAGATGCCGTCCATCGGTATATCCGATAACATCAAATTAAAAAGGACAGGACTGAGTGAGCTGCCCTGGGGCAGCCCTTCCTCTATGTTATGTGTTACTGAGTAGCACTGATTGGCCCGGACCTGGAAAGAGCGCCCACTTAAGTAGTTCCATAAGAACCTAACAGTGTTGCCTTGGAAACCAAGTTTGTTCAGTTTATAAATCAATCCTTTCTTCCACAGTCTGTCATAAGCCTTCTCCATATCAAAGAAAACGGCCAGGGTATGTTCTTTATTACCAATACTCTTTTGAATGTCATTTTCTAGTTGGGTTATATTGTCTTTTGTGCTTCTTGCTTTTCTAAAAGCACTTTGGCAATTTGGTAACAGACAATGTTTTTCCGTAAACCATGTCATTCGTTCCTTGATAATTTTCTCAACTATTTTGATGAAACAGGTAGTAAGATATATAGGCCTATAGGAAGAAACATCTGTAGCTACCTTGTGTGGTTTCAATATTGGGACAATAACATAACCCTTACTATCAAGCGCCTTTTATAGCTAAGGGCGACGGAACTGCCACGCTGCTATTGGTCCGTAAAACCAACCAATCAGAAACCGCGGACTGTGCGATCGGTGGGCAGGCTGCGGACGTCGGGGAAAACCCCGTCGGTGCTACTGGCGGGCGAAATGCAGACGTCGGGCGGAGGGCAACGGGAGGGGGCGCATGTCGGCGGATGATGGGGAGCCATTCCTCCGGGATGTCAATGCCGTTATCTCTATCGGTGGCTTTCTTCTTCTTAGTGACGCGGTTAAGGAAGGAACGCGGGTATCCATTCGAAACAAGAGCGGAAGCGATGTGTTGTTTCTCAGGGGCTGTGCACAGGGGTTTGGAAACAATGCGCAATGCTCTGTCATAAAGACACTTAACTACCCCGCGCTTGACGGATTGGGGATGATGCAAGTCATAGGCCAAATACTGATCGGTGTGTGTGGGCTTTCTATACACTGTGGTAGTGAGGCGGCCATCACTATCCCGGTGCACTGGTGTGTCAAGTAAGGCGATGTGGCTATTGTCTTCCGTCTCCATATAATCCGGGAGCCAGGGGGGTCAACCTAGCTGGAAAGGAAACCAATTTTGATGTGCATGAATGTAAAGATCGCATAGTCCTATATAACCAATTGACCGTCTGGCATGTCCTATGTGGTGGGTGTGGCCATGGGGAGGTCACAAAGTGGTCAAAAAAATGAGCTAGATCAGCTGGAAAGGAAACCCTTAGAAACCTATATCAAAAGATTCGCCATAGTCCCAAGGTCCATGAATGGACAATGCCAGACGTTTTAAGTGGTGGGGCGTGCCCGCCAGACGTCCCCAAAGGGGGTCCAAAAATTGAGCTAGATCAGCTGGAAACGAAACCCTTAGAAACCTATATCAAGACGGTTTAAGTGGTAGAGAGTGCTTGCCAGCCCCCCCCCCCCCCCCCCCCCCGAAAGTGCCCCAACCCCTAATATTGAGCTAGATCAGCCGGAAAGGAAACCCTAAGAAACCTATATCAAAAGATTCGCCATAGTGCGAAGATACACAAATGACCACTGCCAGACGATTTAAGTGGTGGAGAGTGCCTGCCAGACGCCCCTATGGTATTCCATCCACCATTATTGAGCTAGATCAGCTGGAAAAGAAATCTTATGGAACCTGTGGGAAATTACTCACCAGAGTCCAAAGATGCGCAAATGACCACATACTAGACCATTTAAGTGGTGGAGAGTGACTGTTAGACGTTATTATACAACCCCTATATGTTGTCCAAACTCACATAGATACTGCCAGGAATCACCGTGATTATATTGTGGGATCTACCTGCCGCACGCCCCCCCCCCCCCCCCCCCCGCCCACCCCTAAAGAATGACACACAAATGTTCCTATTTCATTTCTTTTACTTATAAATGGGATACTCGACGTCGGCACAAACGCTGTATCAGCAAAATATGATTAATTTAACGCACGTAAGGAGTTTACTCCTATTTAGTACCTTTTAACAGTGAAAATTATGGTTTGTTGAGATTGTTCATAATTATAGTTTGTTATATAATTTAAATTGACTGAATTGGTAAAAATCGTATTAGTATTGACGTTATAATTTCATAATTATTGCAAACACCAGCAACTGTTGTATTACTTGTTTTATTACTGATCTAAGTTGTAAACTATAAGATTCATTAAAAAATGTTCAGACCTTTTTTATTCCGCTCATGTTGATACAAACCAAATGTATGTACCTCAATAAAAACGGTCCAGGAAAAAGCTACAGTCTCTACAATCACTTTTAAAATGATAAATGATAAATGATAAATATTTAATTGGCCAGACCTATTGAAATGTATTAAAATCGTATCCCGATTATCGTTTGATATTACAAACTGCTGTTAAGATCCAAAGATTTTATTTTTTTTAAAGATCACAATATTCTGATACATGTATTTTAACAATGATATCTAATTACTACTTGGCAAAATGTAACCGGCTATCAGGCTATAGCTGTGCATTTCAAATTACATAGTCTACACAGAGGCTTTGTTATCAATACTTAATTCCTGATAAATCAGATTTCACTTTTATCCACAAACATTAATGTGTGTAACATTGATGTCAGTAATGTCCAATCCTCAATGTTTATATCAAATATGTAGCCTTCTAAGTTCAAGGTTCAAATCATCAAAGTACGTTGGGGTCAAGACTTTGGATTGTTAAAAGAAATCACCCTTTTTCAGAGTTTTAGCCTGTATTATTCATAACTCTGTTAAATTATTCATTATATTCATAGAAATACCTCATCTCATCATATTTCATTCAACATGTTCAACATAATATGATGTTAGACAGATAATATCAGTATAGAAAGAATCGGAACGTCGCTCGGCCCAATTAGAAACCTAGTGACATATTCGGATACACACATAAAGGTACAAAAAGGGTAATAGAATAATGATTACACCTGATCTCTGTTTATTTTGGTAAATTAGATTTGCCACCGATACCATAACTCACAATATATGTATGTATTATATCTCACTCATATTTACGCTGAATTCTTCACGTTCAAAGCAATCTCCGTATAAAAAAAAACATTTGATTTGATTTGATGTTCATTTCTATTTCCATGTACATCATCATAGATTTACAATCTTCATGTATGGTCACATAAAATCATAATTATATAGAAAAAAGGGTTGTCATAAGTACAGTTCAGGTGGAACATAAGGTCTGTAAATACCAATAACCTTCATAAAACTCCTGACTACTGATTCTTATATTGCAAGGTACAAGGATACGTGCTGAAAAAACACCTGTAGGTCTATTTCTATGCATAATTACAAATGTTGCAGATACAGGCATTAATAATATGTAGACTGTCTTGTAATAAGTAGCAAACAATTAAGGTTAGCCTGTAAACTATTGATTAATGATATTGTATATCGCTAGCGATACATGAAGAAGATAATCTTTTAAGTGTTCTTTTTTAATACACTTTGTTGGGCTTGAATATAAACTATATAGGTAGTGAATTCAAAATATCGGGTCCAGTGTGTCTTATAGATCTATGAGCCTGCCTGAGGGCTGTTTTGGGATAATAATTGTTCAAATGCATATTAGTAGAAATTCAGGTATGGTATTTATGTAGGACGAGTAATTACATAAATGCTGCCACGGTAACTGAAGTTTATGTAAACATATATCCACTATTTCAAACAATGCGAAATATCATTCTGAATATTATCTCCAAGTTCCATTGCATCATGATAAGGAATTAAAAAGTAACAGCCTAAAAGGAAAAGGTTCAAGTGATCAATGTGCTAACAAGTATTTAAAAATCTCAAATTTTAACAAAACCGAGTTTTTATGGTACTTTGCAGGGCACTCTGCTGATAAGCATCGAAGATGTCCATTATCAAAATGGTGTTTACATGCATGAAAGATATGAACAATATAAATTTACTGTGTGAATATTGTTTGAAACCCATATTAAACCTTAAATATAAAATAAAAATCAATTTTCACTCCAAAATATCAAAAACTTAGCAAAAACGTGTCGGTTTGCACTGAACGGTTGTTATGAAAACAGTGTGGTGCATAATTGATCGGTATTAAAATGTGCGGAATATGATTCTTAATACGATGACTAAGTTTCAATTAAATATACTATTCATACTAAATGTGAACATGTCAAAAAGTCACAATAGACATGATAGAAACAGGTCTGTGTATCACGGTATAACTAATGTTTTAATAGAAATATTCATGAAATAGTTTCTCATTTAACACATATTGTTAATCTATCACTAAAAAACGGCGTTGTTCCTAATAAAATGAAGATTGCAAAGGTTATGCCTATTCACGAAAGGTGACCAACAAGACAAAGATATATTACCGCCCTTTATCACTCTTAACAAGCTTCTTTTAAAAAATCTAGAAAAAATCGTTTATTCTGGACTCATTATATACGTTTTTAGATAATAATCATGTCCTCTCCGCGTCTCAACATTCACGAATGGGCTTCTATAATATTCATAAATTTGCCAGAGCTATAGACAGTGGCACACACTGCAGGTATTTTCTTGGACTTCTCCAAGGCCTTTGATACTATAAATCATGAGATATTGTTGTATAAGTTATCTCACTATGGTATCCAGGGAAATGCCTTGGAGTGGTTCAGGAACTAACCTATAGTGATAGAAAACAATATGCATTCATGAATGGTTTTGAAATGAGCTTTTCTATAACTTTTATGTTCTTGAGATATCTGACTTGTACTTTTTGGTATCTTGGAATATTTATATATACGAACTCTCGAAAAGTAATTTACCGCATGATTCCTTCCTATTTTCCAACCCAACATTATGCGGTACATTCCTACCCAACTAGACAGACAATTTCCACTTCCCCCGAGCCCCAACCGTGTTTGCAATCAAAACAATGACATTTACTGGACCCAAATTCTGTAATAGCCTGAAAAACTAACTGGTTGATAGCTCCTCCAACAATTCTGTCATGTTGGATCTTACATATGGTCACATAGCCTTTCTTCTTGTTACACTGTCCTGCCTTTACACTTTTAATTAGGTGGTCTGTCGTAGTCGACAGACCACCTCTTAATTTCGTCAGAATTTTCTTTCTTTATTATTATTATTTCTTTATTTTCATTTTTCCACCACTTTCTTGTAACCATGATTCCTCAATATCGGCTGAGTCAATTTTTATGAAAATCTCTACAGTCATGAGGACATATCAGATCAAGGGTATCTATTTCAAGGTCATCAGGTCATCGTGACGTCATCCAGGCGCCATTTTGTGAAATCACATTATCAATCATATCTTCATAACGAGTCATCAAAAAACATGAACTTCAGGTCAATGGTCAACATAAAATGTCATCAAAATCCTTGCGCGCATCATGACGCGCACGTACGCGCGCGTCTAAATTTCAAAATGCTCCAAATCACTTTTTAATCAAATTAGAGTATGGTTGAGGACATTTTAAACATTTCAAAATTTTCCGTCCGTGAGCGTCCGCGCGCGCGTAGACAACGTAAAAACGCATTTTTTCGCATGTTTCATCTTCCTGATATTATTCTTGACAATTTCCAACTATTTACAGTCATTCTCGACCTTCCATAATGTCGTACGCGCTCGTCAAACTTTCAAATTCGTGCGCACGTCAATGGTCATTCTAATGTAAAAAGTGGTAAAAACATGCCCATCTAGAATTCGCCATAGCTCGTCAGAATGCACGGAAATCCCCCAATTTTTTACATATTCTGAAAGCCTGTGAGTTGTAGATTTGAATTCATGTAGAATTTTTGCCGATCGCATGTTCCACGTCATATATTTGCATATGAAGTAAAAAAAAATGATTTTTGAAAAAATGACGTCATCATTTTTTTATTCTTTTTATACTATTTCAGTAATAGGTGGTCGATTTTCTTCCAAATTTTGATATGTTATACCTGAGACAATTCTCTACAAGGTCAGTTTCCACCATTTTTCATTTTGATGGCGTCATCATAGCGAAAATTTCAATTAAAGACGCCATGTCAGAATTTTCCCTATTTGCGTGTTATGTCTATGGAGGATGACTTTTTTCGAAACATGAATCTACATGACATTGTTCTCTGAGCAGTATCTCAGTTATTTTTGGTCTATTTCCTTCCAGATTTTAATATGTTGTAGCTGAGACTATAAGCTTTTATAAATGTAGTCTCCAATTTTTGATCAGATGTCGGGATCATGCCCAATTTTTTACTACAAATTGGGATTTGAGAATCCCGTTTATCGCTTATGTGTTATCTCTATGGAAATATTTTGGTATATTGGTCAAAGCACTTGCCTCCCATTCCGGTGACCCAGGTTCGATCCCCGGTGGGCCATAATTTTTTTTTTTTTTTGCTTCTTTTTGCCTTTCATTTTACCATCCTCTTCGACTATTATAACATAAACAATCACAAACCATGTAATAAAATGCCTTATTTTGCATGTTATGTCTATTAGAAAGTAGTGTGCAGTAGTTTGTGTACAACCTTATGGAAATTTTGATTCCCTGTCGTGTATTAGAGCTATGGGGTTTATCTCCCAAGTATCCTTCAACATCAAATAGTCCTGTTTGATATCACAATTTCTCAAAATTGGCTTAGTGAATTATCTTAAATTATCATATCATCTTCATCACCATAGTCATCACCATTATCATCATCACCATAATCATTTTACAATGACCGTTTCACACATTTTGCTACATTCCTGTCCTGAAGAAGCATCTCCATTCGTGGCATTCTTGACTTCCTATCTTCAGTTTAGTATTTCCCCATTATTATGATCATCCTGATTACAATCATGATCATACAAATTGAAAGACAGACCACCTAATTCGTCCTCATGACGAATTAAATTTCTAGTTTTTGCTTCTTTCTTCTTCTTTTTAGGCGGTCTGTCGTAGACAGATCACCTTTTAATTTCGTCAGAATTTTCTTTCTTTATTTTTATTTTTCCACCACTCTCTTGTTACCATGATTCCTCAAAATCGACTGAGTCAATTTTTATCAAATTTTCATCAGTAATCAGGTTCTATGAGTTCAAGCTCGGGTATCTTTTTCAAGGTCATCAGGTCATCGTGACGTCATCCAGGCGCCATTTTGTGAAATCACATTATCAATGATATCTTCATAACGAGTTATAAAAACTGAACCATATTTGACACACATGAACTTCAGGTCAAGCGTCAACATAAAATGTCAACCAAATCCGCGCGCGCATCATGACGCGCACGTACGCGCGCGTCAAAATTTAGAAATGCTCAAAATCACTTTTTAATCAAATTAGAGTACGGTTCAGGACATTTTAAGCATTTCAAAATTTCCCAACCGTGCGTGTCCGCGCGCGCGTTATGCGCGCTCGCAGCGCGTACAAAACTTAAAAATGCCGTTTTTTCGCATGGTTTGTCTTCCTGACACTATTCTTGACAATTTCCAACTATTTACAGTCATTCTCGATCTTCCATAATGCCACAGGCGCGCGTCAAACTTTCAAATTCCTCCGCGCGTCAACAGGCATTCTCATGTAAAAAGTGGGGAAAACATGCCTATCTAGAATTCGCCATAGCTCCTCAGAATGCACGGATACCCCCAAATTTATTTATTACGTATTCTGAAAGCCTGTGAGTTGTAGATTTGAATTGATGCAGAATCTTTGCTTATCTCATGTTCTGACGTCATCATATTTGCACATGAACTAAAAAATATCATTTTGAAAAAAATGAAGTCATCATGTTTGTATTCTTTAGATAATATTTCAGTAATAGGTGGTCGATTTTCTTCCAAATTTTGATATGTTATAGCTGAGACCATTCTCTACCAGATCAGTTGCCACCATTTTTCATTTTAAAAGAATTCATCATAGTACAATTTTCAATTAAAGACGCCATGTCAGAATTTCCCCTATTTGCGTGTTATGTCTATGGAAGATGATTTTTTTTCGACTCATGAATCTACATGACATCGTTCTCTGGGCAGTATCTCAGTTATTTTTGGTCTATTTCCTTGCAGATTTTAATATGTTATAGCTGAGACTATAAGCTTTCATGATTGTTGTCTCCAATTTTTGAACACATGTCGGGATTATGCCCAATTTTCAACTACAAAATCGGATTTGAGAATCCCGTTTTTCGTTTACGTGTTATCTCTATGGGAAATATTTTGGTATATTGGTCAAAGCACTTGCCTCCCATTCCGGTGACCCAGGTTCGATCCCCGGTGGGTCCATTAAAAAAAATTTTTTTTTGCTTCTTTTTGCCTTTCATTTTACTATCTTGTTCGACTATTATAACATACACAATCACAAACTATGCAATAAACTGCCTTATTTTGCATGTTATGTCTATTGGAAAGTAGTCTCCAGTAGTTTGTGTACAACCCTATGGAAATTTTGATTCCCTGTCGTGTATTAGTTCATGGTCATATCTTCATAACGGAAAGTCATTTCTCACTCATATTTGGTGTAGACGTCGTTTTCTTGTCCATCTTTTCCTTAATTTCTCGTCTATCCTCTCATCTACAACGAAAAAAATTGTTGAACTTTGGAGGAAATGTTGGACCATTTTACTTCCAATTTAAAGATTCTTCACACTTTTCCTTATTTTCCTCCCATTGACAAATGAAAAAACGGGAAATTTCATATTAATTCTCAAAAAACCACCAAAACCACTATTTTTTGGCAAGGCCCAATACTTAAAAACTAAATCTTGAATCTTTTTGAAATTTGGCACAGCCATAAGGTTTTGTACGAAAAGATGACTGTGAAAAGCACAAGGTCATCATGTCATCTTAAGGTCATCCAGGCGCCATTTTGTGAAAATCAACTTATGGTCATATCTTCGTAACGGAAAGTCATTTCTCACTCATATTTGGCAGGATTAAAGCTTATACCAATCCGATCAATTTCAGAAAATTAGACGCGCGCGTACGCTTACGTTCGCGCGTCAGTGCGCGCACAACAATGAACAATGCCAACCACGATTACTGCTAATCAAGGTGGTCAATCTTTCTGAAAATTTCCACAATCATCACATGTTGAAGCATCTCCATTCCTGGCATTCTTGACTTCCTATCTTCAGTTTAGCATTTCCCCATTATTATGATCATCCTGATTACAATCATGATCATACAAATTGAAAGACAGACCACCTAATTCGTCCTCATGACGAATTAAATTTCTAGTTCTTCTTTTCTTTAGTCTCTTCCGTCATTTTCTTTTCTTTCCTGCACGTTATGAGCATTGCTCTCCTTGTTTGGGATCGTTTAGTAAATCTGATATTTCTATTCCGTTTCGCTTTTTATTACATATTAATCACAATTACTTATAATATTAAGTACTCTAAACGGGAGCCTAATCATTTACAAGCGATATGCTTTTTATTTAAGCTCCTCGTCGTTCTTTTCCCCCAATCGTTCCTACATGTATATCGCTCTAAACTTTCCACCTATTTACCGCACTTTATAGTTGATTTGAGTTCTTTACTCGTACGTTTTGAAATTGACGCTTATATGCTAGTAATAACTGAATTGTTTTTTATGTGAAAGTGGAACAAATAAAAATTCAAAATTCAAACTTCAAACTATACCAATATGTCATATACACAAATATGTGACCCGTCACGACAAAATGAGACAGAAGTCGCTGGGCTAGAACTCGAGAAAATTGGGCAAATCTTAAAAAACTTCAAATTTCGTCATTTTTTTTTTCTTCGCTGATTTGAATCTTCAATGTTTCATGAATGCTCTGTAAAAAAATTGAGTCCTAAATATAACGGGAAAGGGTAGAAAAGGCAGTTTTTCTACGAGTGTTTTTTTTCGGTCAACTCTTCTATTTTTTCGGACAGCTGGCTCGTGTCAGAGCGAAAAGAAAGCCATCCGCTAGGCCCCGCCCCTAGCGACGCGTGGCTTTGTTCATTGGACGTTCGCAGTCACGTGATATCTGTAAAAGAATTTGCAACAAGTAATGCTCGATGGCGCTGGCGCGCTCATGCCGTCTCGAATTGTTCTGAAGATTAAGATCAGATATTGCTTCTGTTATCATCGCATTCGTACTACATGTACTTCGGTCCCGTTATAATAAAGTACAATATTATCAATATTTCATTAATCATTATTTTTGGGAGCCTTTCTTGTTTCGTTTTGAGTGCAGGCTAAACAAAAATCTTTTTCTTCTTTCTCTGTTTCAGTTATCAGTACCTCCCCTCTATGTCTCTTTTTCTTTACAAGTTGGTTATTTTGTTACTTTGCTCAGCCTAGTATCACTTTAAAGAGAGTCTGAAAGTCCCAATATCCCTTTGAAGGGGGGGGGGGGGTGAACCAAATGAAATTGTGACGGCGAATGAAATGTGTTAGAATGTGATACATGTTCAGAATGAGAGAGAGAGAAGAATTCACTAATCATCTGGTGAGGGTGCGTGAGAAAATAATAGACAAATTATTTAGCTCTATTAAAAGCAAAAAAGAAAAAGTTGAAATTGAGAAGGTGGTAGATTTCGTAAAGCAAGACTCGACTAGCGTAGAGAACTGTTAATCGCGAATGAAAGATCTCTTCATTACGAAGTTGGTTTAAGCCGTCGCTGTTTAATCTATTGAAAGTAGAAAGGGAATAGAAAGAGTTGGCTTTCAAAACAGAAGTAAGAAGAACTGGAAGTTTTGATAGAAGTGTGTGATTTAGAAGGAGAGAGGATTGTCAACTAGAGTGGAGTGAAAAGATGACTTACGAACAACGAAACTGTTGATACACGATAATAATAAGGGGTTAATTCTGTAACCCTTTGAAAAGCCGAAAAGAAAATAAGCCTTTTAACCAGAAATAAAAGTGCACGTACATGTACCTGTGTAGAGATTATGAAACAAGTGCGCGATTTAGGACAAAGAGAGAGAGAGACAGAGAGGGAGAAAATCAATAATCGTCTCTTGCTGGAGGTGACTTAATCCTTGTTCTTTGAAAGGGGCGAATTCTCTACCTCTTTATAACATGGCGAAAAGAAAAGAAATTAGCTATTAAACACCAGTATACATTTTTTTTTTGGAGTAAACTATAGAGCGGAGAGAATCGATGACTTTCAAGCTAAGACACAGGTTATCGTCATCATGTTCATACTGCCAGTTAGCCAGGGGCGGATACAGGATTTTCAGAAAGGGGGGCGCACACTGAGGATCCCTCCGTTTTACGAAGCGAAACGGCCATCGGGGGGGGGGGGGGTCTGGGGGCATACTTTGTCACACAAAACAGGGGGGGGCGCACGCCCCTTGCGCCGCCCCCTGCTAATTCTCTTATTCGTTAAAGCCGAACAGACAAAGAGTTAGCTTTCAAAATAGAATTAAGAAGAACAGTCGAAATTATGATACAGGTGAAAGATTTAGAAGGAGAGAGAGAATTGTCTGGGTGTCAATTTTTACAAAAAGCAGTTGTCATTATTATTTATTTTTAAGCTCTAGTTAACAACAGAGGCGCTAAGAAGCAGTTTATCTCTATCCCGCTTTGGAACGTGACAATAAAAAGCGGCCAATTCTATAACTCTTTTTAACAGCCGAAAAATATTTTTTAAAACTAGAATGAAAAGGCCCTCGGTTGCAATAATGAAACAAGTACGGTATCTGATTTGTTTTAAGCTTGAGTTAACTATTGGGCGGGGAGAAACGATGACTTTCAAGCTAAGATGCAGTTCGTCTTCGTCATGTTCATACCGCCAGTCAACATGATAATTAGCGGCCAAATCTCTTATTCGTTTAAAAAGCCGAACAGACAAGAAAGAGTTAGCTTTCAAAATAGAATTAAGAAGAACAGTCGAAATTATGATAAAGGTGAAAGATTTAGAAGGAGAGAGAGAATATTATTGTCTGGGTGTCAATTTTTACAAAAAGCAGTTGTCATTATTATTTATTTTTAAGCTCTAGTTAACTACAGCGGCGCTAAGAAGCAGTTTATCTCTATCCTAGTTTTGAACATGACGATAAAAAGCGGCCAATTCTCTTTTTTAACAGACGAACAGACAAGAAAGAGTTAGCTTTCAAAACAGAATTAGGAAGAACAGTCGAAATTACGATACAGGTGAAATATTTAGAAGGAGAGAGAGAATTGTTCGGGCGTTTATCTTTATCCTGCATAGGGAATTGATGATAAAAGAAATGAAGCTTTTTAACCATACAGAAAAGGACTTGTGTGGTGATTATGACACAAGCTCGTGATTGAGAAGCAGGGACCGCGGAACCGGGGGAGGGGAGGGGCTGCAGCCCCCCCCCCCCCACTTTTTCCAGTGCAAAAATGACGCAGACGCAGCCCCCCCCCCCCCCACTTAACCCCTCCACTTTCCACGTCGTTCCGCGGCCCCTGAGAAGGACAATGAAAGAGAAGAAAAATCAATCGTCTCGCGAAGGCAGGATGTGACTTAATCCTTGTTCTTTGAAAGGGGCGAATTCTATACCTCTTTGACATGGCGAAAAGAAAAGAAAGACGCTTTTATAAACATTTTTAAAGGTGGAACTAACTGGAGCAGGATGCAATTTCTTTATTATGATTCTGTTTCGTTCCATCGTTGTTTAATCTGATAATAAGTAAAGAGCGAACCGAAAAGAGAGTTAGCTTTCAAAAGAAAGAAATAAAACTGTCGAGATTATGAAACAGGTGCGTGATGTAGAAGGAGAGAGAGAAAATCAATAATCGTGTGTTAATTCTTCAGCTTAAGAGAGCGGCGATTTCTATTGCTCTTTCACAAGACGAAAAGTAAAAAAAGTAAGCTTCATATGCAGACATCAACGATCTCTGTCAATATTATTGTTGGTAAAGACTAGTCTAATCAGTAAATTTGCCACAATTGAATGACTTTGCGACAATCGAATCCAAGCTTTAAAAAGAAAGCAAATAACATTGAAATCAAGTTTACATGATTAATTTAGAAAAAAATATGAAATAAAAACCTCTGAAAGTTTGAACTATAATCTAATACATTTCCCCGCACAAAATGACAGACTTATAAACCTTTTGACTATAGCTAGGTTAATCAACCCTTGAAGAAAATCATACCGGCGTAGGAAAGGCTCAACGAAAAAAGCATGAAGTTGATGCGGGAAGCTTTTTCAGTGCCGTGAAACTACTTGATTTGTTCCCCTTTAAAGCGTTAGAATTCATGGCTTAAATGAATTAAAATTCATGTTTTCATGAGAAGAGATCCTAAAGAAACATAAGGACTAGTTTTTATTAGAATTAATAAACGGTTGCTAAGGCTTTATCCAAATCTAGTTGACATTACGAACGGAAAATGCTGCATGACTGCAAAACGGAAGTCAAACTTTGGAAGCGTTTTTCTCGAAGAAATACTTTGCCACAGCCCTACTTTACTCAAGATTCAAAAGCTATTATCTCCACTAATACTCACTCCCTAGAGTTGAACTATATACCAAATTAAAGCTTATGAAACGGAGAATAATAATCAATAATAAAATACAATTTCAAAAAATGCGACTTCTGTCTCATTTTGACGTGACGGGTCACATATTATACTGTGTTAATATAAAACTCCTCTCTCCATTCGCACAAAACATCACAGAATGGTCTACTATCTACTGTAGATAGTGTAATCAGTGAACCGGCCCAAATTTGACTATAAATTTTTTTGGAATGAATTTGATAATATACAGCTTATATCAGTAATAAAACATTTGATTTGATTTGATTTATTTCTGCATTTTTACAAATATACAAAGTATAATTGATATACAATAAGTGAACGGAACATAGTAACACAATACATGCCAATATAATCATCAATACAAAGAATATATACTTTGACATAACAAATTATAGAACGCAAACAAAACAAAGGTTTGATGAAGACAAAAAATACAGGAGGTTTCCATCATAAGCATATAGCTTGACTGGGATGGGAGCCTCGAGAAGATTTTATACGATTTTTGGACATTGTAAAGGTTTAATAATTAAACAAAAAGGAAAAGAAAAGAAGAGAAAAAAAAGAAAAAACAAAGAATCTGCAGTTTCGGGCGTATGGAAGTAAAAGTAAAAGTGTGTACACGTGAGTGCATAAGTGTAGAGATGTACCAACAGAGGTATACTTGTGTGACTAAATGGAGAGTCAAACACAATAGATGCCTTTATTCCGTCAGGCTCGGGTGGCTTTTTTTGCTGCTTGTGTGGATATTTGAACAATAGAGAGAACAAAGGGAAAGACACACAAGTATACCTGTGTGAGTATGTGTGTGTGCACGTGCATCTTGGTTGATCGATCGTTTTATTGTTTTATTATGTAGGGTGTGTATTGAAGAAGTAGTTCAACTTTTTTTTTTTTCATTTGCTGGTGCTTGCTATAAACATATAAAATAATTATAAGTCTAAGATGAATTATATATTTATAACGACAATACTTGGCAAAACGGAGTTTTTCCGCTGCAGTCAAGAACTAATGTCAATTATAATTATAACATACTATAATCATTAACAATCACACAAACCATAATCCACGTTGTTAAAAGGTACATATAGGAGTAAATACATTACGTGCGTTAAATCAATCATTATTTTGCTTGTTTTACAGCGTTTGACGTCTAGATATCCCATTTATATGTAAAAAAAAAAAGGAATAAGAAAAACAATAATGAGTGTTGATTTGCACACTTTGAATGTCATTCTTTACATGGAGGATTGGGGGCGTCTGGCAGGTAGATCTCACAATATATATAATCATGATAATTTCTGGCAGTATCTATGTAAGTCTCGGCAAAGCTAATTCGTTTGTTTGTTTTTGTTTTTTTTCTTTGTTCCCACGAACTTTCGTTTGCACAGGTCTGATCTCGCTCAAAATACAGGGGGTGTATATTAGTAACGTCTAACAGTCACTCTCCACCACTTAAATCGTCTGGCAGTGGTCATTTCTGCATCTTTGGACTATGGCGAATCTTTTGATATAGGTTTCTTAGGGTTTCCCTGATAGCAGAAAGTGGTAAAAATTACGTGATAGTTACGTCGTGGTTTTCGTCTTTTTTACGTCCTGTAATTACGTCAATAAGACGACAACTTGCACCAACGCAAGACGTCAAGAGGACGTCTTATTTTGACGTCATCTGTACACTACAAAAACTGAAGTGCTGAGCACTTTTTGAGGGCATGCATAGGGATTGCACTCAGAGTGCTATTGAATGCACACAGCGTGCTATTTCAGCACTTTCACGGGAGCTGGACCGGCTCCTTAAACTGCTAAACATTCATAAAAAAAATGATTTGGGCGAGCTTCGAACCAGGATCCGCTGATCGAGAATTGCTGGCATTACCGCTAGACTAACTCACATTGTACGATTTAGAGCAGAACATATTGTTACATAGTGAATTTACGACACCACATAGTTCATGTTATCTACTTGACTCCCATGACTAAACTGAATTGCAAGAAGCATTTGTTAGTCCATCGGTAACGTCAGCGCCTCTCAATCAGCGGAACCTGGTTCGAGGCTCGCCACGGTCACATTTTTTTTTGCTGGTAAATTAGCACACTACAAGTGCTAAAAACAGGATTTCAGGTGCAGTCACTATAGTTTTTACGGTGTACAAGACGTAAAGATGACGTCAAAATAAGACGTCCTCTTGACGTCTTGCGTTGGTGTAAGTTGTCGTCTTATTGACGTAATTACAAGACGTAAAAAAGACGAAAACCGCGACGTAAATATCACGTCATTTTTAACACTTTCTGCTATCAGGGAAGAGGAATGAAGACGTAGAGATGACGTCAAAATAAGACGTTCTCTTGACGTCTTGCGTTGGTGCAAGTTGTCGTCTTATTGACGTAATTACAAGACGTAAAAAAGACGAAAACCACGACGTAAATATCACGTCATTTTTTAACACTTTCTGCTATCAGGGTCCTTTCCAGCTGATCTAGCTCAATATTGGGGGTTGGGGACCTTTAGGGGCGTCTGACAAGCACTCCCCACCACTTAAAACGTCTGGCATTGTCCATTCATGTATCTTGGGACTATGGCGAATCTTTTGGTATAGGTTTCTAAGGGTTTCCTTTCCAGCTGATCTAGCTCAATTTTTGGACCCCCTTTGGGGGCGTCTGGCGGGCACCCCCCACCACCTAAAATGTCTGGCATTGCTCATTCATGTACCTTGGGACTATGGCGAATCTTTTGATATAGGTTTCTAAGGGTTTCCTTTCCAGCTGATCTAGCTCAATATTGGGGGGGGGGGGGTGGGGCACTTTGGGGGCGTCTGGCAAGCACTCCCCACCACTTAAAACGTCTGGCATTGTCCATTCATGTATCTTGGGACTATGGCGAATCTTTTGGTATAGGTTTCTAAGGGTTTCCTTTCCAGCTGATCTAGCTCAATTTTTGGACCCCCTTTGGGGGCGTCTGGCAGGCACGCCCCACCACTTAAAACGTCTGGCATTGTCCATTCATGTACCCTGGGACTACGGCGAATCTTTTGATATAGGTTTCTAAGGGTTTCCTTTCCAGCTGATCTAGCTCATTTTTTTGACCATTTTGTGACCTCTCCCTGGCCACACCCACCACATAGAACATGCCAGACGGTCAATTTGTTATATCGGACTATGCGATCTTTACATTCATGCACATCAAAATTGGTTTCCTTTCCAGCTAGGTTGACCTCCCTCCCCCCCCCCCCCCCCCCCCCCCTGGCTCCCGGACTAACAGTGAAACGAATAGACGGTTGCTGCGCGTTCACGTGACTTAACCCCTAGCGGGCCGTGGGCGGTTATATCCGCCCGGGAGTAGGCCGTGGGCGGCATCTGCCGCCCCCCAACTATCATCACATTTAACATCAAATGTCAAATTATTGCCAAAATAGTATAGATTTTCTAAATACATGAAAAGCTTCATTGTTTTATAAATTGTTTTACGATTTCGAGTCATTGTGAAATGCGGTTACATTTGAATTTAGTGCGAAAACATGATTTCTTGGTAGAAAGTCAGATCACGAAGGCATAACATATTATACTACGATAACTTTATTGAGCTCGCGCGCGCGGAAAACATATCCCAGAATGCATTACACGTCGCTGGGCCCAGTAAAGGTCATTTACATATTGCTTGGAATGTACGTGTACATTATAATCGCACTCTCCTACTTGTATACAAGCTATGATCACAACGTAGTAAATACGTAACAGAAACTATCCTGGACTTATAATACAAAAACTCCATCCTATAGGCATTTCTACGACAGGAAATTGAACAAAGGAGCGTTATGTAATAGGACAAAGAGGCAGGGTTCCGCAAAAACTTTTTGTCAAAGAAAAGACACGTTCAGAAAGCTCTCAGCTGAGATTATCTCCCTGTAATACCTCCCTGAATGCTTATCAATTCAAATGCAATTCTAAAATGGACTGTAAAACTGTACAGTTGGTATATTTTGTTTCATCCTAATAATTTATTCTTTTTTTTGTAATGCTAGCCCCTCTGTACATTTCTGACAGAACCCCTTTTTTCACTTGGATTGGTCCAATGAACGTGCTAATGCAAAACCCCTATTTTTCCTGAATGGGACATTTCTATTATTCGTGCCTTGAAATGGGTCAATAGGGATTACATGTATGAACAGACAAGGAAATGAGAGTTTTGACCCCAAAAAGTAAGATTTTTATATCATTTAGTTTGTGAATTTAGGGGTGGAAAAATGAATTACATTTAATGTTTTCATTTAAAGGATATATTAGAGAATATATTTTGTGTAGAAATAAATTGTGTAGGATAAAGAAAAAGGTATGATAAAATGGTGATAAACATGCACGAAGGTTAAAGTCTGACCTTGCCTTTTTTGGGTGGCCAGACAAGGGGGGGACGTACAGAATGGGTGGCACGGTAGGGGTTAAAAGACCACCGGTGGTGGATCTATTAGTTACAATGAAGGTATCATCGACATAGCGTTTCCAAGTTCTCGGGCTGATTTCGGGCAGCCAAGTTCTGAGCGCATCTCCCTCAAAGGATTCCATGTACAGGTTAGCAATAACTGCGGAAACAGGAGTCCCCATGGCCGCTCCATTTTGTTGTTCATAAAAGTCACCGTTGTACATGAAGTACGTGGATTCTATATCTAGCAACAACTTAAGAAGATCTGTGACCTGGGCAGGAGAGGGCTTGGTGCGATCGGGCAGAGTAGCGTCGACTTCCAGTCGCTGGAGAGCGACGAGTTAAGCGGCTTCTACGGGTACATTGGTAAACAGGGATACCACATCGAAAGAGACCATGATCTCGTGATCAAGTATGGTCTCGCTGCGCAAGAAATCAACAAACGCGGCAGAGTTGCAGACTGCATGCTGATTGTTACCAATCAAGGGTGAGAGAAAGTCGGCTAAAAACTTAAAAGTGTTGTCAGCAAATGAACTCACACAAGATACTATCGGGCGCAACGGGATCTCAGGTTTGTGAATTTTCGACAATCCATAGATTCTAGGCGGTTGCTTCTGTGAGGGTCTCCTCATACGGTATGTCGAATCATCGATATCACCATTCTTGTGAAAACCGCGGAGAATGGTCGCAGGCTTGCGGGAGAGACATTCGGTGGGGTCTTTCCGTAGAGCGCGGTAAGGGCCTGAGCTGATCAAAATCTGACATCTTTTCACGGTAAGTAGAGGTTTCTAATACCACGCTAGCGCGGCCTTTGTTAGCTGGCAAAAACATAATCGAGCTGTCTTCCTTGAGCGACTTCAAGGCTTTGCGCATGCCAGGAGTGACGTTGGACTTAGGCGGTTCGGCTGAGGAGAGGATCGCATTGACCTCCCTGCGGACTGAGCCGACGGTTTCGGCATCACGGCACCGGACGGAAGATTCGACTTTGGCAATAATCTCAGCAGCAGGGATGCGCTTATTAGCTATAGCAAAATTAAGCCCCTTTCTAAGTAAAGCGCTCTCGTCAGTAGTCAGCACACGCGCAGACAAGTTGACAATTCGCGCATCGGAAACGGTACATACGGAATTATGCTTACCTTGATCAAGCAGCTTGTCATATTTACCTTGTTGACGGGCCTTGTACTTCTCGAATTCAGCGCGGAAAGTGTTGCTGTTGCACTGGAGGACTAACTTACCATGTCCTTCGGCGAGCGTGGCCTTGACCTGCGCGGTGGTGGATTCCAATTCGGACTTGATAATCTTCAGAGACATCCGAATTCTCTCTCGGAGAAAGCGGCGGGATGTCTTGAAGGCGATAAGTCGTGCTGTCTTGATAGGAACTGGAGGGCGAATCTTCAGGTCTCTCGGGATGTTCTCGGGAGTTCTTGATGCACCGCGTTATTCCTCCGGGGTGTCAATGCCGTTTCTCTATTGATATTATTGGGGTGTAAACGGATTTCTGCCACGCTGCTATTGGTCCGTAAAACCAAGCAATCAGAAGCCGCGGAATGTGCGATCGGTGTGCGGGCTGCGGACGTCGGGGAAAACCCCGTCGGTGCTACTGGCGGGCGAAATGCAGACGTCGGGCGGAGGGCAACGGTAGGGGCGCATGTCGGCGGATGGTGGGGAGCCATTCCTCCGGGATGTCAATGCCGTTATCTCTATTGATATTATTGGGGTGTAAACGGATTTGGATAGCTTCTTTAACACGCCGTGTGTACCGGTGCTTATCCCGCGCTATGCAACGTTCCTCATCCCAATTGGGGAAATCCAGGAGTGTACGATAATAAGCACGACTTATCGAGTTTCAAGACATCCCGCCGCTTTCTCCGAGAAAGAAATCTCCTGACTCGGATGACTCTGAAGACTATCAAGTCCGCATTGGAATCCACCACCGCGCAGGTCAAGGCCACGCTCGCCGAAGGACACGGTAAGTTAGTCCTCCAGTGCAACGGCAACACCTTCCGCGCTGAATTCGAGAAGTACAAGGCCCGTCAACAAGGTAAATATGACAAGCTGATTGAAAAAGGTAAGCATAATTCCGTATGTACCGCTTCCGATGCTCGAATAGTCAACTTGTCTGCGCGTGTGCTGACTACCGACGAGAGCGCTTTACTTAGAAAGGGGCTTAATTTTGCTATAGCTCCTAAGCGCATCCCTGTTGCTGAGATTATTGAAAAAGTCGAAGCTTCCGTCCGGTGCCGTGATGCCGAAACCGTCGGCTCAGTCCGCAGGTAGGTCAATGCGATCCTCTCCTCAGCCGAACCGCCTAAGTCCAACGTCACTCCTGGCATGCGCAAAGCCTTGAAGTCGCTCAAGGAAGACAGCTCGATTATGATTTTGCCAGCTAACAAAGGCCGCGCTAGCGTGGTATTAGAAACCTCTACTTACCGTGAAAAGATGTCAGATTTTGATCAGCTCAGGTCCTTACCGCGCTCTGCGGAAAGACCCCACCGAATGTCTCTCCCGCAAGCTTGCGACCATTCTCCGCGGTTTTCACAAGAATGGTGATATCGATGATTCGACAAACCGTATGCTTAGACCCTCACAGAAGCAACCGCCTAGAATCTATGGATTGCCGAAAATTCACAAACCTGAGATCCCGTTGCGCCCGATAGTATCTTGTGTGAGTTCATTTGCTTACAACACTTCCAAGTTTTTAGCCGACATTCTCTCACCCTTGATTGGTAACAATCTTTTTCGATGTGGTATCCCTATTTACCAATGTACCCGTAGAAGCCGCTTGTGTAGTCGCTCTCCAGCGACTGGAAGCCGACGCTACTCTGCCCGATCGCACCAAGCTCTCTCCTGCCGAGGTCTCAGATCTTCTTAAGTTCATGCTAGAATCCACGCACTTCATGTACAACGGTGACTTTTATGAACAAGATGGAGCGGCCATGGGGAGTCCTGTTTCCGCAGTTATTGCTAACCTGTACATGGTATCCTTTGAGGAAGATGGGCTCAGAACTTGCCCGCCCGAACTCAGCCCGAGAATTCGGAAACGCTATGTCGATGATACCTTCATTGTTACTAATAGATCCACCACCGGTGGTCTTTTAAGTCACGTGAACGAGCAGCAACCGTCAATTCGTTTCACTATGGAGACGGAAGACAATAGCCACATCGCCTTCCTTGACACACTAGTGCACCGGGAAGGTGATGGCCGCCTCACTACCACAGTATATAGAAAGCCCATACACACCGATCAGTATTTGGCCTATGACTTGCATCATCCCCAATCCGTCAAGCGCGGGGTAGTCAAGTGTCTTTATGACAGAGCATCGCCCATTGTTTTCCAAACCCCTGTGCACAACCGCTGAGAAACAACACTTCGCTTCCGCGCTTGTTTCGAATGGATACCCGCGTTCCTTCCTTAACCGCGTCACTAAGAAAAAAAAAATGTGACCGTGGCGAGCCTCGAACCAGGTTCCGCTGATTGAGAGGCGCTGATGTTACCGACAGACTAACAAACGCTTCTTGCAATCGAGCTTCGTCATGGGAGTCAAGTAGATAACATGAACTATGTGGTGTCGTAAATGCACTACGTTACAATAAGATCTGCTCTAAATCGTACGATGTGAGTTAGTCTAGCGGTAATGTCAGCAATTCTCGATCAGCGGACCCTGGTTCGAGGCTCGCCAGAATCACGATTTTTTTTTTTTTTTGGCTTGTAAATTAGCACGTGCAAGTGCTAAAACAGCACTTCAGGTGCAGTCACTATACGAGCACTCAGAAAGTGCTAAATTCAGCCCTCCAGGTGCTGAAAACAGCACTTAAATTTTTAGAGCGTATAACTATATTGTTTCTATTTTAACATCATAGAATTTTTATATAAACATTATTTAAGTATCCAGATCCAAATCCAAATCTAAGATTACAGGCTTAAATAGTCATAATTGACTGGTATAAGCCTATAAACAAAACAATACAAAATAAACAAAGATTGACTGGGCGTTGTGGCGTACACCTGTAATCCAGCTAACAGTGGAAGTTACAAACTGATTCAGCGGACCCAGGTTCGAAACTGAATCACATCTATCGGATGGTGACGTTAAAGGTCGGTCCCCAGACGTAAATAATCATATCTGATTGATACACATCTGTAAAAACCCAATCACACACACACACACACACTTACACACACACACACACGATTGTCCACATTGCCTTAAAAATTATATCATACCACAATTATATAATTAGAAAAAACCCAAAAAAGAGAAACAAAATAAAAATCCTTGGCGATATGGAGGCAAAATTTCTGGCGAGCGAAGCAAGCCAGAAAAACCGAGGCGCTTGCGCCGAGGGCCTCTTGACACCCGACCTGAATTATATATTCATGAGGCACGATTTCCTACTGAATTATGCATGAAAACGTGAATAGTTAGATAACCGCGGCGATCGCCCAGCAAATTGGCCAATGAAATCTTAAGGATTTCTTACTTCAGTTCTGGACTAGTCTATTATTTTTTGGAGGGATTACGTAAATCTCTTGCTCAAAATACATTCACAGACAAGCACATTATGAAGAATTCGATCTCTAGCTTACAAACCATGGTAATTTGAAATAAGACAAATGTACATATTTCTTAAGTGATCATCATATATTAACAAATAATGAAGAATGAGCAATAAAAGTCACCGTTCAACAATAGATGCATCTCCATCAATTCTGATAATTATGTAACCAAGGAGTTACCAGCAACTTCACTGCCCGGCAAGGCCCCGGGGGATCCGCCTGGCGGCTGGCCCTCGCGAGCTAGCACCACTTTCACTCTCCATCCCTGGCTCACGGAGGTAATCAGCACAGAGCGGTAGCGCGTGAAAAGTATAACACTTTTTCCATAGCCAGTAGGCATATTCACAAAAACATCTTGTCCTTTAAGTGCAGATTTGATTGCATCAACTTGCAAATCTTTGAATCTTGTCAATCTTCAACATTCTAGCGGCATATTCTAAGCTCTTACAAATATCGTCATCACTCGTGACGTCGTGGAAGAAACGTTGAACGCCATTTTGGGCTGCGATTAATTAATATGTAAGAAATAGCGTGCAGTCGAGTCATGAATATTTAACATTACGTCATGGTAGCTCGCGCTTATTGGATGATTTTCACCGACCAAAATTTGGTCGGAATATTCGTCAAAACAATGAAATACAAAAGAAATTCAGATCGGGTGTCAAGAGGCCGTCGGCGCAAGCGCCTCGGTTTTTCTGGCTCGCTTCGCTCGCCAGAGATTTTGCCTCCATATCGCCAAGGATTTCAACAGCGCCAGGGCCTCGACAAGAGGCTACCCTCCGCCCGACGTCCGCATTTCGCCCGCCTGTAGCACCGCCCATCACCGACGGGATTTCCCCGACGTCCGCATCCCGCCCACCGATCGCACCGTCGCGTCGGCGGCTTCTGATTGGTCGATTTCACGGACCAATAGCAGCCCGTCAGTTCCGGCGCCCTGGGAACGCAGCTTACGCTATAAAAGGCGCTTGCAGCGGCGATTATAACTATTATTGTTTCTATTATAACATTATAGAATTTTTATATAAACATTATATGATTTGATTCATGAATACCTCTTTGCTAGTTTCTATACTCATATCTAGCAGAGAACTGTGATAATATTTTTTTTTCCTTTTTCAAAAGATAATCACTAGGTACCAAGCCCATGATGTGTCACCACCCTTTTTATGTGCCACATTGTGGGCTGGATATCTTTCAAGCATTGTTTCAACTACACTGTAAAAACTGAAGTGCTACTTTTTCGGTGCTCGTATAGTGACTGTACCTGAAGTGCTGTTTTAGCACTTGCACGTGCTAATTTACAAGCAAAAAAAAAAAAAAAAATGTGACCGTGGCGAGCCTCGAACCAGGTTCCGCTGATTGAGAGGCGCTGATGTTACCGACAGACTAACAAACGCTTCTTGCAATCGAGCTTCGTCATGGGAGTCAAGTAGATAACATGAACTATGTGGTGTCGTAAATGCACTACGTTACAATAAGATCTGCTCTAAATCGTACGATGTGAGTTAGTCTAGCGGTAATGTCAGCAATTCTCGATCAGCGGACCCTGGTTCGAGGCTCGCCAGAATTACGATTTTTTTTTTTGCTTGTAAATTAGCACGTGCAAGTGCTAAAACAGCACTTCAGGTGCAGTCACTATACGAGCACTCAGAAAGTGCTAAATTCAGCCCTCCAGGTGCTGAAAACAGCACTTAAATTTTTAGAGCGTATAACTATATTGTTTCTATTTTAACATCATAGAATTTTTATATAAACATTATTTAAGTATCCAGATCCAAATCCAAATCTAAGATTACAGGCTTAAATAGTCATAATTGACTGGTATAAGCCTATAAACAAAACAATACAAAATAAACAAAGATTGACTGGGCGTTGTGGCGTACACCTGTAATCCAGCTAACAGTGGAAGTTACAAACTGATTCAGCGGACCCAGGTTCGAAACTGAATCACATCTATCGGATGGTGACGTTAAAGGTCGGTCCCCAGACGTAAATAATCATATCTGATTGATACACATCTGTAAAAACCCAATCACACACACACACACACACTTACACACACACACACTTACACACACACACACACACGATTGTCCACATTGCCTGACGAAGACTAGCAGTTATTAGCGGTCGAAACGTCGCAACCCTCGTTTGCTCCTTCATGTGACAACAGATCAACTTATACTCTTATTGTACTACCACGATGATCAACATCTTCCGCACTATAGAGTACATGTAATTCAAAAATTTACGTTCATGTATATACAGTGGAGGGTCTAAAGTAAAGCTAGGCTTGTTGTGGATAGGCCCCATAGTAAATAATTTACAGACATGTAGAAAAAAATAATAGTAGAAGGGAGAAAAGAGGAATTAAAGAAAGGAAGGAAAAGGAAGCTATAGGAAGGGAGGAACTGAACAGAAGAACGAAAACATTACATAACGTAGACAAAGATTGTCACACGAACGGGGACGCACGGGTACTCTACAAGACAGGAAATGATAAACAGACTTTATTGCAAGGGGATATGCAGCTGTTATTTCAATGTAAAGATTTGTTAACACTACGTCGCAGCATAGTAAACAATGTATAAATGAAGCAAGATAATAGAAGCCATGACTCACGATTACGTCATGCCCCATGACGTAATCGTGAGTGTACACATGTAGGTAGGGAACAGAAGACAAAAGGGGCACTTACCAAAAGGGGAAATAATACTATTAGAAAGAAAAAGGGGGCACTGCCCAGAAGTAAAAGGGGCACCTAAAAACAGGCATTTATCAGAGGTGAATAGGGCACTTATCATAAGGAAAATTTGCACTATTAGAACGGAAAATTGGCACTAATCAGACGAAAACAGGGACACTTGTCGGATTTCAAAGGGGACACTAGTCTTATCTGAGTTTAAAAGGGGCACTTATCATAAGGTGAAAGGGCACTTATTAGAAAGAATAAGGGGCAGTCACACGGAGAAAAAGGGTCACCTATCAGAGGGGGGAGAAAGGGGAACTTATAAGAAGGAGAAATTGTACTATTAGAACGGAAAATGGGCACTAATCAGACGAAAACAGGGACACTTGTCGGATTTCAAAGGGGACACTTATCTGAACTGAAAAGAGGCACTTATCAGAAGGTTAAAAGGGCACTTATTAGAAGGAAGAAGGGGCAGTCATAAAAAGAAAAAGGGTCACTTATCAGAGGAGAAAAGGTGCACTTATAAGAAAGGAAATTTGTACTATAAGAACGGAAAATAAGCTCTAATTATATAGACGAAAAACAAAGGCACACATTTCAAAAGGGGCAGTAATGTATATGAAGTTAAAGGGTGCTCTAATCAGAAGGTGAAAATGGCATTATCAGAAAGAAGAACGGGCGCAGTTATACGAAGGAAAAAGAGCACTTATCAGAAGTGAAAAGGACACTTATCAGAAGGAAAAATTGCACAATTAGAACGGGAAATGGGCACTAATTACACGAAAAGGGGCAATCATGGGATTCATAAGGGGCAGTAATGTCTGACGTGATGTCTGAGGTTAAAGGGCCACTTATCACAAGGTAAACGGACACTTATTAGAAAGCAAAAAAACTATGCGAAAAGAACGGGGCACTTATCAGCTATGAAAAGGGGCACTTTTGGGGTACTTGAAAATGTAGGGGGCATTGTACCCCCGGCCCCCCGGAAGCACCGCCTCTGCCTAGTTGTCTTAGGCTTTAAACGAATAGTGAATGGAATAGTTTTAGTTGCTTCAGTAAAGTGACGGTGTAATATAGTAAATTGGAGTTAATTCAAGCTTCCATTTCTTTAAAATGTTAGTAATGTTCAGTTCGTTAGTAATGCTGATTTGTAATGTAAATTTTTTTTAAAGTGTTATGTAACATTTTCATATAATTATTATTATAATGCCAAAAGTTACAATATGCGAGCAGTATTTCAGTAAATTTTGAAACGATATTTCCTCTGTCTATTGTAGGTTCAAAAGCTTTAATTTTCATTACGCTTTGAAAAACAGCAATTGCACATAGGTAACAATTATGTTTACAGTCCATTTAGATAAGATATGTTACTTGCAATATGACTCTCGCTTGTTTTAAAGATGTATTGCAATGAGAAGAACAAAGATAAATGAATTCTTGATCTCTTACAGGTGCATATCTACCAAAGAAGCAGGGACCATGTGACGAGAACTACACTGCATGCAACCCAGGTATACTAACCAAGATATACTAATGTAACAACAGGGCAACAAATCACATAATTATGACGTCATGTTTATTTCAAATGTTGCCTTTTAACACGCATTTCACTGTGTGGAAATATAAGTTCTGTTTTATTTATAATTTCCAGTGAGTTTTGATTTTTTTAGTTCATTATCGTTCATTTACTACATAACAGATAGTGTGTAAGAGAGCTATACATTGTGGGGGGGGGGGGGGGGTTGATGACCGTCATTTGCCCAACTTCTTCACACAATATACTCTGACACAACATGAGTTAAGATGAAAGGTGAATGGTTTGTCTTTTGTGATTGGATCGTTTCAGATATCTACAGTGTGAAGATCTCAGAGTCCTTGACTGTTATGCAATGTTGTGAAAAATTGAAGAATAAGTATCTCAATACGTTATGCAAAGTCCCAATGGCTCCATGGGATCCAGATAAGTATGCTGAGTTAAAGAAAATACATACAGTTGTCACTATGGTGAAAAAGGACGCAAGTGGACAAGAAACTGGGGAGAAGCAGGTTCTTCAGGGATCTGTTGCTGAAATATTTTCAACGAAAGTAGACGGCATGTACCCTGTCCGAATCCTCATTTCGGCCCCCGCTGGACGAGGAAAAACAACGGCTGTCGCTAAGATGGCTTACGACTGGGCCCACAGGATACAAGGATCCGCGATAGAACACCTGCCTCTCCTCTTCGTTATCAAACTCCGAAATACCAGCCAGCAGACATCGATCGGTGAAGCGATCAAATCCCAGCTCTTAAGCGACGTTGGCGATCTTACACCAAATGGGCTCGAAAACTTCATCAGAAATAATCAGAATATTTGCAGTATTATGTTGGATGGCCTCGACGAGTATGCCGGTATAAATTCAAAAGAGGATGAAAGGAGCAATATTGTCGAAGTAATGCTCTTTAAAGAATACCCGCAGTGTCGAGTCCTTGTAACAACACGGCCTCACCTAGAGAACTTCTTTAATCAAGGGGAGATTGCAAGGGTGTACACAAAGATGTGGATAGAAGGATTCTCGCAAGAGAGCTCGAAAGAGTACATCGACAAGTTTTTTGTTTCGAATCCTTCTAATGGACAAGGTCTTAAGGCTTACCTTGATGGCCAACCCCTGATCTATGAACTTGTGAAAACACCTCTATTTTGTCTCATGGTCTCTCATTTGTGGAGCAAGGGACGACTGGACAAGGATACCGCAACCCAGACAGAACTCCTGGACAAAGTGAATGAATTAATGATGCACCATGCCAACACCCGTTCACAGTCAGGAGCACAGTCAGGGGCACAGTTCACATCAGATGAATTAAGCGCAATAATGTGTAGCTTAGGGGAGATTGCTCTAGCAGGTTTACTCGACGATGCTAAAATGCTGGTCTTCACACCACATGATTTCCGAAGAGTTCCAGCTATCCTTGAACGCGCATGTGAGCTTGGGATAATATCCAAGACGACTGTTACTTCAGAACACCTTTCTCAGTCCCATGAGACCACTTCTACTATCATCGAGTTTTATCACAAACTCGCGCAGGAGCACTCAGCTGGAAAATATCTAGCTGCTGAATGGAAGAAATGCAAGAAGAGATTCTGGCCAAGGAAGACTTCTAAGTTAGACACATTACTGAAGAAGAAAGAAGCAAACATCGATGACTATGAGCATCTCATCAGATTCGCTGCTGGCACGGATAGAAGCCTCTGCATAAGAATAATGGAGGCTCTTCTTGCCAACGGATACTTGGATGAGAGCGAGCGATATCGTATTCTCCTTGACTGCTCATCAGAGACCAAGGGTACTGAAGGAAGCGTGTCTTCGTTGGTTCAAAGATGTGTAACTGCACAAAGTATTGTTCTGAAGTCTCCAACTGTCTACACAGTTGTTGGAATGCAGAATCTTCCACAGCAACTGAAGCTTCAGGTATGTGGTGTGAATACTTCCACCTCCCGTCACTTAGACAAATAATTAGCATGATATCACATGTAAATTCCTTAAGGGGATTTCAAGTATTAATTTCTCATTTTTTTTACAGCATTGCGATCGTCTACACCAATGAAATGAATATACATGTATACGTATTTTAAAGATCACATTGCAAGAAAATTCCACCAAAATAAATATTGGCTTAATACTTATTATTGCATAGATGGCATTAATTATACAAGGTTATCCAAATTCAACACTTTGAAACATTTGAATTAATGATTATTATCAATTATAAAACGGTAAAATACAGCCCCCGATATAGCAGCTGAAGAGCTCCTTGAACGCTGCTGAGATGTGTGATGACACACGAAGGACCAGTCCTGTCTCAGCAGACGATGTCCCATAACATCTTACACATTTTTCAGTGCTTGTTTTGTCATCTCCTCTTCACTTATTTCTCTTACTTGACTAGCGTCAGTCTTAATGTTAGTCTGTTAAATTGCCTCACTCTTAACTTCGTGTATGGTATTATTTTGATGAAAAATGCAGCGTTAAAAAAATAAAAGAATCAGTCACTTGTAAACAAAATAAGACGCCATTGTATTTTCAGCTGCTTGCACCGGGGCATGTTCGGCGTTTCAAGAGGGAACGAATACAATCTGTGATATTATTCGGAGGGCTTTTCAATTTGAAAGTGGGGTTTATTTCATTGATAATTGACCCTTCTCCTGTGTATTTACTATCAAACGCTTTTAGTTATCAGAATCAGTTCACTTTCCCTTTTAGAATGGTGTGAAATAAGGTCATGTTAAATATACCAAACTCTTTATAATTTGATAAATAATTGCATTGCAATTACGTTCATTCATTATAGGACGTCGTCTGCTTAAGCAGGATCGATCCCTTGTGTGACGACATCAAAACATCGCTATATTTCTGGCGAATCCTCGGATATTCCAGATGCTTAGAAGAGCTTTTATTTATGTTGTTTTTATAATCATCAGATACGCAGTTGACATAAAACTTATACGATTGCCATCTGTAAGCTTCCCAGTTTCTAGTGATACATTAATTGCCATATTTGTGATTTTCTTGCAATGTGATCTTTAAATCACAAGACAGATATCCGTAGAGAACGTGCAAGAGTCGACATATATAGATATAGATATCGATTTTATACTTATTTAGCGTTAGATTCATCCTGTGCCGTTGAGCACATTGGGCAGGAAGCAAAATACTGGGTGAGAGAAAATTAAATGGCACACATTTAACGAAAATACATCGGAATGTACACTCGTTAAGGAGAGGACTGGATGGGCGATATCCAGATGGGAAACTACATGAAACGTAATGTCTAGAAGGAATGCACACTATCATCACTAGCCGGAATTTGACACGTTGACTACTGATTTTTCTAATTCCCGTAGGATTAATACATATGGCCCACACTGTTCCAGTAGCCAATGGGTTACGTGTATTCTCTGATTTTATTTTTGCATTACTATTGATAAACCGCGATTAGAACAGGCTGCAAAGAAATATCCTTCCATCAACTTTTAGCGCAGACAATAATCTTTCCTTGCTGCTCTCACTATACCCTGTTATTTCACAAAGGTCTTATTAAGCACTTTCCTATCATGTTACTTCACTTTATTAGAAATAAAACCCCAGTTAATTCTATTTTGCCGTATCTATATCTAAATAAAAACCAAACTGCATAATGTTTGTTATCTCTCATTCTCTATCAACTATTAAACACAGATTAGAGAAGTTAAATTCGAGGGGTCTACTATGACTACAGACGTGACGAGTGGGTTATGGTCCTGTCTCGCATCATTTTCGACGCTTCATACTCTTGCCATCACCGACTCCTCTCTCAGTTTTCAATCATCTCCTCCTAAGCTTTCATCCGTCACAAAGCTGATCGCCACGAAATTGATGTCACAGAGCTACGAAGGCCTGATCTCATCGTTACCTGCCTTGAAAGAGATCGATGTCACTATTGATGATGTAGAGAGAGACACAACTCATATTACGGCCTCCAGGCCTATGGGGCACAGCAGGGATGAGCATCTTGCTGTACATATCAAGCTACAAGCCTCGTCATCACTTTCAACAGAAGAGAAGACTGAATCGGGAGCGACGATTGCAACGGTGGGTCTTCTGGTCAGGGAACAAACCCCAAACCGACAATGCCTACGTGTTTCCGGTCAGAAGGGCAGGGATGAGGAAGCCTTGGTTGAACTCTTCGGCAAGTCAACACAACTATCTTCATTAAATTTGGAGTAAGTAAATCTTGCCCTACAGACTATACACTCTGAGTTTTTTTTAGACAATAATTAGTTCTTACGAAGGTCAGGGTAAAGGATATGCTGATATATAGGAACCAAAGCATTCTCATTTAGGTCTGTTTTTTGTGAAACAATGTCTTGTTCATGGAGCATTATTATAGTTTTGGATCTACGTTAATTTGTTCAGGTAACAATTTCAACCCGGCCTTTTCTAATCGTTCATTTTTAGGTGGGCTGTACTTCAAGTACAGACCACTTTCTGTTTGTGTACGACATTTTCTTGATTTATTATTATTATTTGTATTATTTATTTTTATTTCTACCCACTTTTTTGTGTCCGCTATATCTCCAAAACTGCTTTGTCAAATGTAATCAAGTTCGATACGATGGTAGATATGGTTATTCTCTTGGCACAAGAACATTTTCAATACAGTCATAGAGTATCGTGACGTCATCTAGGCGCCATTTTGTAAAATTCCGACATATGCTATATCTCTGCAATGGAAAGTCATAACCTAACCATATTTGGCATGATGCAAGTTAATTAAAAAGGAAATTAATTGAACATAGGGTGCGTGCGCGTACGCGCGTGTCAGAGAAGTTGAGCTCGTGCAAAATCTGAAAATGCTCAAAATGGTCTACAATTGATTTTGGCATGTTTCAGGCCATTTTAAACATTTCAAAATTTTCCGCTCGTGCGCGGGCATTGTGGGGTCATCTAGCCGCGATTTTGTAAAATTCTGACACATGATATATCTCTGCAATACAAAGTCATAACATAACCATATTTGGCATGATGCAAGTTAATTTAAGAGGAAATTAATTTATCATAAGTTGCGTGCGCGTACGCGCCTCGGTGAAGTTGCGCGCACGCAAAATCTTAAAATGCCCAAAATGGTCTATAGACAAATTAAATAGTATAGACGAAAAGGTAGCACCCGCGGATTTACCTTATTTGCATATAAGCTACAGCGTCACCATTCAATCTAAGCGTATTTAAGCGTATTTAGGCTCCGCCCCCCTGGAGACATTTCATATCTCCCGAAGCCCCCATTAGCATAAAAGTCAGATTTCACTTCATGCATTATTTATTTTTGCTTTGCGTATCCCGACAATACTCAGCTCTGATTGGACCTTACCTCATGCATATTACAATTATCCAAAAGAATTAATCGACAACAAATATGACCTTTTTCGTCACTTCCGCTGTGTGTAAAGTCAATGTAATGACGTCACCCGCACGAAGTGTGAATTTCTTGTGAAAAGTTTACCGGTGAGTACAACTATAATTACACTTAAATTTCATAAATAGAATAACATTCATATGAATTACTACCAATGTGAGGGATCTCCCGGAATTTCTGTATATTTTGAAAGTATTTGAAAGTACTGTATGCTATAAAAATGAGGGCAATCTGTTGTCAAACTTTCATTACATTTTCTATCGTTCTGAGCTTATGTTTCAGCTCGATTGCCATTACCACCCCTGCCACTCATGACAGCTTACCGGGAGTTTCGGGCGGGACCGTGTCATAAAATCAAATACATTACATTATCATCCCCATCAATGTCAATGACAGAGATCCAAACTAACTGTTGGAACAAATACTTTCAAACTTTAGTCGGAAAAAAATATCTAGTATGACTCTAATGTGACATTAACATATTAACTAGGACCAGGTGGCTTGTCGAGATTAATTAAATTTTTCAAGCTCTGGAGTCTGGGCTTGACGGCCTCTGCCCGGTGTGAATATTTCAGCAGTTCACAAGTTCCATGACCTTGATTTTTAAGTTAGGCCTAACTGTTAACTTGTTAGAGTAGAATGTAATGTAACTTAGACCTATCGTAGATCTGCATTTCAAATTTAGTTGATTGGGTCAAACTTCTTTGAAAAATCGGTTATCTAAGTTAGATGTAGACATAGAGTCTAGATCTAGTTCAGCTAGATCTGACAGATCTAACAAGTTAGTCTAGAATAGATGAAGGGAGGCTAACGTTAGACCTCTGTTATACCTAAGTTAGATCTTATAGTTACTTACACAAATGTCTAACTAGTAACTGTTAGATCTGATGATTTAATGTTATCTTTTTTGTAGGGCCTATATTATTGGTTTATTTATTTAGATCTAGATCTAGGGTATATATTTTTTTCGGATGCGAAGCCTAGCCAGTCATTGACGTATAGGCCTAGGTCTTGTCTTGGCAATTCCTAGAGTCTACACAGTCATACTATACTAGTCTACTAGATCTGATCTAGACTCCTACTCGGTGGTCCGACTCCAAGTCTAGATTTTCTAGATCTAACGTTAGTCTAACGTACATGTAACGTTAGATCTAATCGTAACAGTTAGACATAGGCTAGTCCTAGACACTAGAGTCTAGGGCAAAGCGCATTACTAGCCTTATGAAAGAAAGCCTGGTCAGTGTTTGAATTATGGTGGGGGGGGGGGGGGGGGGTCCTGGTCTAGTTACTCATTTGGAATGTTAAAATGATATTAGATTATAATTAAAAGAATAAACCTCTATAGCGTCGTTAACTTTTAGCCAATGAAACTAAAAGTGAAAGTTTGATTGAATTTGAAAACAAACTTTAAGAGAAGTCAGGGCATGCATTTATATTTTTTTTTTTTAGTGTAGCAGTGAAGGAAATCAAAATCAAATGGGATAGTCATTTCATTTTTAGGCAGGACCAAAACAAAATTGTTGAAAGGTAATAAAGAGTGTCACTATGATATAAATTATCATTTTCATTTTTTTTTCTTCAGATGGACATGAAAGGAAGAATATGCAGACCTACCAAGTGTTTTGTTCTACATCTACATGTATCTACCCATCAACGCATGGCTGAACGTACTACTACCACTAACTATTGGAGATGACGATGAAATGCAATGTAAATCTTCTAGGATGCCACTCTATTTTCATTTTCCTGATTGCATGACAGGTATGGTTGTTCTAGCTCTAGAGCTCTCATCTTGGAAATCAATTAAAGTGGCAGCTCCATGGTTATTTCAATGGGAATGTTAAGATCCAGTTGAGGAGTTACATATATTAAAGATGGAATGATAGATTGAGCTAATACTGTACTTATAATGTCAAGGATAGATGTATGTTATCCAAGGTATATAATAAATAGAGGGTTTCATGGAATCTAAAATTTGTTGACAAGTAAATACATTATGATAGTTCCTTTGAGAGTGTTCTTCAACCCTTTTCAATAATACGTGTACGCAAACAGCAAGTAGAATATCAAATGAAAAAATATTATGTACTTAAATTTATTTTGAAATATTTCGGAAGAAAGACTTTACAATTTCAGATAGAATCTGTGAAAGGAATCTATGTCTTGTATTCTCTTTGAGAAATCAATGAGGCCAGCATGAATGGAGTATAAATACTTATTATATGATGTATAACCTATTTTATTTTTCCAGGATGATGCTTCTCCTCTTCAGTATTAAACAATTAATACATGCTGAAGGCATATCCAACTTTGAGTAAAGACAATTCAGAGAGGAAGAAAGAACTACCGATTTGCTGAAGAGAGGTAGGCTCAACTGCATGAATAAGTTTCTTTGTATACACTCACACAACTGAGGTAGTAAAGGATATCATTGGTTCCTTCACAAAGATAGATTTTGTAAAAGGGGCCACAAATCTCAGAAGAAGAAGAAGAAAGAAAAGGGTTGTTTTTTGGGTCCAGTTTTCCTGCAAAATTTTCTGACAAGAAAAAAGAAAAAAGAAAAGAAAGAAGCGTATTAGTTCAAAGGGGGGACAATTTTAATAAAATGTACACTGCTCTTTGAAAAGGGAGGAGGCCGGAAGCGCCCCCCCCCCCAAATCTGCCACTGTGTTCAATGATTTGCATATCATGTGATTTCAACGTGATTAATTCCATTCTTTTCTCATTACATTTAACAGACATGCATGGAGTTCAACTTGACCTCTTCAGCTTTAATGGCGGCTACAACAGATCAAATCCTTCGTATTGCAGTCTGGAGAGTCTGAAGTTATTGTAACAAGCACATTTAAGGGGAAATGATACTGCATCTAAAGCTTTTCACATGTGGCACCTTCACCCGCCCCTCCACATGTCACTTTATAAATTCTAATACAGCCAATTCTTTCATGTAGAGGCATTTAGCTCATTAGGCCTATTGAGTTGAGGGTTTCCTCTTTGAGATGGCCTAGGGACATTGCCTGGCCCCTAATGTTTATGATGATGATAATAATAATAACGATAACAATAATAGAACAGGGCCATCTTGCATAAAAAGTTGCAATTAAACGCAACTCAAAAAATTAAACGCAACTTGATTTTCAACCAATCAGGATTGCGTATTTTGGACTTGCGTCTCATTTTTTTGAGTTTGCGTTTAATCGCAACTTTTTTATGCAAGACCGCCCAGTTCATATATTTCGTATAATACCTTTGAAAAATGTCTCAATGCACTGAGGAAATGGTGAGAAAGAGAAACAAGGAGGAAACCTGCCGGAAATGTTATTATATTAATCAATTGAATGAGTATGTTTTTAGTGCAGATTTGAATTGCCCTACTGTATTAGCTTGTCTTACATTACTGAAGTGATTGCCAGGCCCAATGAGGTTATGCTTTGATCCATTGAAATTATCACTTTGGAAAAGTCTGTACTTTCAAATACTGTTTATATGATATAAAAATTTTAAATGTCAAAAACAATCAGTACTGAGAAATCGAAAAAGCAGGTTAGTTCATCTAGAGAGCCTTACATGCATGTAGAGAAAATTAACATAACCATCTTTCATTTTCAAGTGCAATAATTATGCCCTTGGTATGTGTGGATCAAATTTCAACCAAAACCAACAATCTTTAGGACTCTGAAATATACATTAGTAGTTGGTCATTGTTTCAATGGAGACTTTGTGGTTTTGGAATTAGGGCACTAGTGTAGCTGGGGGGGGGGGGGGGGGGGGGGGGTAGCAGAGCACAAAAAAAAAGGTTATCAGGTTCATGAAAAATCCTCTGCGGTGGATTTAGGGAGGGGGCAATCCCAGCCCGTGCCCCCTTTTTTTTTAAAGAACAGTATACATTGTGCCCCTCCTTTGTTAATTTTTTTTATTGTGCCCCCTTTTAGAACTTTTTTTTGGTGTGTTTGTCAGAGAATTATGGAGGGATAACTGGACCCAAGTTAATCATGAATTCAACCCCCCCCCCCCCCCCCCCCCGAGTGACTTTTGGAGGGTTTGCAACAAGAAAGAAATACGAATCTCCCTCCAAGCAGTTCCAAAAAGTTGACAGCCCTGCATTTGTGTGCCCCGCCCCCTTAGAAAATCCTGCATACTGCACTGAGGGTAAATTTGTTACGAAATCTCCTTTGCAAGTATTCTATTTTACATAAGTCATCATTTTATAAACTCCCCGAAGTATAACAGGAACCTACAATGTGTTCAAAAATTCCAAATAAATCAACTAATGCAATGACATTTAAAGATGGAATACTTCCATGTAGCAAGTGAGGTCATTTGATTTTAATAATTCAGTTGTGATGAAAATGTACTCTTTGTTAGTAATGTAAAGTATATATTTGATGTTTTCTTCTAGGGCATCATATGAGTTATTTCTATAAAAAACCTATAAAAGTTTAGAATGATACTTATAGGGCCCTTTGATATTAGTAGAACAAATACATGATAAATATACGTTGTATTAAAAAATAGTGGATGATGGAATACACAATTGAAAAAATGACAATGATGCAAACAACATAGGGTAAAACAATCGAAGATGACGTAGAGAAATAATCAAGCAGATGGTGAGCAAATCTGTTTTAGATCGGCTGGGCATCATAATTGCTGATTTCATCACATAAACTGTAAACATGGTAAATTATATTATTGTGAGAAGCTATGTAATTAAAATTGTTTTTATGAACATTCAACTAGCAGTAATCCAATAGTACATGTATTTTTAAACTTTTTTTTCAATGAATCAAATCTAACTGCAGATAGAGTGATGATACAAGACGTGAGGGAGAAATAGAGTGTGAGAGAGTTAAGAGATAATGAGAGAGATAACTTGTGAGATGATATAATGAGAAAGGCAACGATGTGAGATAGTGAGAGAGATAGGAAGAAAAGGGGAAAGAAAGTTTCCAATATCTCTGCCCCCCCCCCCCCTTGCTGCATGAGTTAGTGATTCTATTTGAGAGGGGGAGAAAGAGAGAGAGAGCTGGTAAGTCTGGCCCTAGGGGTGGGGGCCGGGAGTTCAATTCCAAGTTTGCAAAAAGAAAAATCAACAAAAAAGAAAAATAATTATATATATATATTTTTTAATTACTGTCAGAAGTTCTCACATATGGATTCGTTTCTTGTGACACAGCTTAACCAAGTTTGATTTCATATTTATTTTTCAACAGTGAATTGAAGTACGGCACGTAGCGTCTCACTGTTTACATTTTAATTGTATTGTTAATTATTATAATTATATATATAAATGGAAGGCACTGATTCGCCAATGCTGGTGAGTCGCAAAAATCCATATCATGAATACATTAACATATATGAATAAATTAAGTGTACTTGACCTCTCTCAATGCGCATGCTCAACGCTGACCGCGTTTTTTGTTTTTGTTGCGTGAGCATACATGGATGTTGGGAGCATCTTAAGAAATGAATAATTCATAGTATGTTAATGGGGGCTTCGGGCGCGTTCAAATCGTGTTCAAATGTCTCTGACAAAATGGCGGAGCTTTAGGGGCCTGAAATGGTCTATAATCAATTTTGGGCATGTTTAGGCCATTTTAATCATTTGAACATTTTGCGCGCGTGCGCGCATTGTGACGTATCTAGGCGCCATTTTGTAAAATTCTGACATATGCTATATCTCTGCAACATAACAAAATTTGTCATGATGCAAGGTAATTTAAAAGGAAATTAATTTATCATAAGTTGCGTGCGCGTACGCGCCTCGGTGAAGTTGCGCGCACGCAAAATCTGAAAATGCTCAAAATGGTCTACAATTGATTTTGGGCATGTTTAGGTCATTTTAAACATTCCAACATTTTCCGCGCGTGCGCGCATTGTGACGTCATCTAGGCGCTATTTTGTACAATTCTGACATATGCTATATCTCTGCAACATAACAATATTTGTCATGATGCAAGGTAATTTAAAAGGAATTAATTGATCATAAATTGCGTGCGCGTACGTGCGCCTCGGTGAAGTTGCGCGCACGCAAAATCTGAAAATGCTCAAAATGGTCTACAATTGATTATGTTGTATCATGGTCTTACGTGTTACTTTTTATAAAGTTTATATGAATATTTCGAATTTACAATTAGGTGTAACAAATTCAAATGCAAATGCCCTTGTGTTTATTTATCTATTATAAGTGCAGCCGGTCCAGACTTTTTTGATTAATTATTAATGATGATAATAATAATAATAGTAATAATAATACTAATTGTAATAAAACGAAGTAATAATAAAAGTATTAATAATAATAATAATAATGATAGCAATGAATCACAAGTAAACAAAACAAAATTGCCCCGAGAAAGATTGCCCCATCCCTCAAAGAGGTAAACAGGGGTGGGGGGGGGGGGGGGGGGGGGGGGGGGGTAGCTAGAAGATTTGAAATGGGGGCCGAAAGAAATGCTGCACCCTAATCCCCCACAAATAATAATTCAATAAAATCACATGTGTAGAGATTTTTATCTTACAGCCCTATTTTTGCAAGGAGGGGGCTGACGCCTTTTGCCCGAATATCAACTTTTCATTTTTTTTAAACTTTTGTAGAGAAAGTGTGCAAAAGTAGCATACAGAAGTTACATGTACATGATTATCTCGGAACCTCGCTGCCCAAATATTTGGATGTTCTTTCCCCTCGCTGCCCGAAAATGAAGTGGTGGTTGCCCGAATATCGGAACTTTGAAAATCTTCGGGGCAGGCGGGCTGCTTCCATCGCCAAAGAGGGGGACGCCTTTTGCCCGAATGTTAACCCATAGACTACGGGGACCGGGTGGCTTCTGTATTGAGCCTATACAATTAACAACAAAATTATTCATACCCCTTGGAAAATTTTAGTTTTTTGCATTTTTCTAAAAGTGAATGGTTAAATGAAGTTAATTGCACATCACATGAATACATTTTATTATCATCTGCAAATGAATGCTGTTTCTGGTTTCACCTCATTTGCATAACAATAGAAAAGGTGAATTATCCAAACTGGGTGATGTTCAAAATTATTCATACCCTTGGTGATCTATTGACTTTGTCAATCAGTATGAATCCAGTCCTTGTGATTAATGCTCGTAACACTTTCTTCACGCTGTCACAATGCTTCTGGAGGTCTCTACCAAGATATCAGGCCAATACCTGGTCTCCAATGGCCCAATCTCCTTGAGGATGTTGTCCACACATGCCATCACCTGGTCTTCAGGGGATTCGATGGATTTAAAGCAGATTTTGTGTTTGCAGGTGGTGTAGTTTTAGACGTCATGAGGATAGGACTATGATATTGATATTTTCGTTAATATTCCTTACATTTTAATGACAATTCTGTATCTAAGTTGAAACAAAGCACACTTCCTGGAGAGACTTCCCTAGAGACATTCACTCTTGCACCGTCAAGGGAGGTATTTCCTGATACTTTTGTTCCATTATGTTTAGGGAGGCCATGGTAGTTGTCTAAAGGTTGGATGGTGCCAATTTTATCAGTTTATTCAGTAACACTGATTGACACATTTTTGATATGGACACCTGCAAGTGGGTACTCTAGTGAAGCTTAAAATACTGATCTTTATGTTCCAGTGCACTGTCAAACTAGTAGCATTTTGTGCACTGCAGCTGGTAACATGGAGGGCATATGGTATAAATTTGGTTTACATTCATTTTGATATCAAGGATTGTAGCTTTCATACCAAAGATACAAAGAATATACCATATGAAGATTGATATACAGTAACAGTCAATGTGGGATGTGTATGGTACTCAAAGGCTACATACTGTTATTCATGGTGACCTGACGTTAGAGTCATGAAATGACTTTAATATCACCAACATGGCCTTCCTGAGCACTCTGATTAAGAATGGGGCCAATGAATAAAGGTGAACCCTCCCACAGGCAGTGTAAAAGGGAAGGGCTCTTCAGGAATGGTGCTTTGCTTCATAGGTAGATACAGAATTTTCATTAAAATGCATGGAATAAATGACCGAAAATGTCAATATCATAGTCCTGTCATCATGAAGTCGATAACTGCATCACCTGTAGGACACGAAATCTAATGAACTCCCTGAAGGTCAGGTGAAGGCATGTGTGGACACATCCTCAAGAGACTGAGCCATTGGAGAACAGGTACTGGCCTGATATCCCAGCAGAGACCCCTCTGGAAGCCTTGTGACGCTGTATTATAAATAAAGTGAATTACAAGCATTAATCACAAGGATCGGATTCATACTGATTGACAAAGTCAATAAATCACCAAGGGTATGAATAATTTTGAACATCGCCCAGTTTGGATAACTCACCTTTTCTATTGTTATGCAAATGAGGTGAAACCGGAAACAGCATTCATTGCAGATGATAACTAAATGTATGCAAGTGATGTGCAAGTAACTTCATTTAACCATTCATTTTTAGGAACAATGCAAAAAACTAGAATTTTCCAAGGGGTATGAATAATTTTGTTGTTAACTGTATATATGAGAGTTAATAACTTCACCGACCGAGCCCCCCTCCCCCCCCCCCCCAATGGTCAGTTTTTCAATCTTTTTCTTTCTTTTTCTTTTCATTTCCTTCTTTTCTTTCTGTTTTTGATTTCCTTTCTTTCCCTTTCCTTCTTTCTCTTCTTTTTTCTTCTCCTTCTCTTTTCTCCTCTTCTTTTTCCCTTTTTTCCCCACTCTTTTTTTTTGGCCGAAGGAGATGGCGCATTTGCCGACAGCAATTTCGAGTGGGGGGGGGGGGGGGGGGGGGGGGGGGGGGATCAAAAATACATTTGTTGTATCCTATATATCCATATGTGTCGTTTTTTTTTTTGTGTGTGTGTGTTTTTTTTGGCTCCTATATAACAGACTGCACAGATCGATTACCCTTATTTTTTTTTTCTTCAACACAGTCATTGTTCATCATAATAATGTCCTTATTAATATATTTTCATTGTTATTTTTTAATATTTATCATCATTATCATTATCACTATTATCAGGAGAAGTAGTAGTCGGAATAGTAGTACTAGTATTAGCAGTAGGAGCAGTAGTATATCACTTTTATTTATTGTAGGCCTACATGTGTTATTATTGCTGGTGCTTCTTATAATTATTCTTATTACCACGGTGCAGATGTAGATTTTTTTTTCTATATTGATTTATATTTTTATTTCCCAATAATTTATCAAATCACATTCTTTCCCTCATTTCTTTTTCAAATATATTTTTAGGAGTGAAAGTGGTTCTCTACACTACGACATGCATGCCGTCCAAGTAAGTAGACTGATGTTTGCACATGCCCTTTAAAATGACGGATAAAACGATATTCTCTGCCTGGTGGGAAATTTAACTCATTCAGTGCCAACGTCACATATATAATGTGACAGATAGACTTGTATTTTTTAATCACCAAATGCTCTACCACAGGAAAGATATATGGTGGTCAATGTATATCAACATTTTGAGCATAAATCAAGCATTCTAAATATTTGATTATACTTATATGCTACCATATAAATTTTCAGAGAAAATTGCAGATTTTAAAAAGATATTTTCAACTTTAAACAATAGTAAACAATTGAGAAACCAAAAAATAATTTACAAAAAGAAACTTAAATGTAATTTTCAATATTTTTTATGCATTAAATTAGGTAAAGTAATAATGTTTGGTATCATAAGAAATGGTTATAGATTTTCTACAAGTTTTGTACACTATATTTTGTGAAATAATAGATGGTAAATGAAGAACAGACATTTTATAAGTAAGCATTGAATTTTTGATGGGGGCTAAAGCAATTGGCACAGTAAGAGTTAAACAATTAGACCATTTACCCGATTATCAATGAAGTGATATTTTGGACTAGGTTTTTAGACTTTTCCACTCGTTATCTACTACATGTAGTTCCAATGCATGTCAATGTGACAAGTGGTTTGTTTTTATATACGGTTACAGAAATCTAGTCTCGAGATAAAGCACTGCCAGCTATCTACTGAGATGACCGATAAATTATGGTCCTGTCTCCGATCCGTCGCTTCTATAAAACATCTCTCCATCTCAGACTCCTCTCTCAGTTTCCCGTCATCTCCTCCTAAGCTTTCATCCGTCACAAAGCTGATCGCCACGAAATTGATGTCACAGAGCTACGAAGGCCTGATCTCATCGTTACCTGCCTTGAAAGAGATCGATGTCACTATTGATGATGTAGAGAGAGACACAACTCATATTACGGCCTCCAGGCCTATGGGGCACAGCAGGGATGAGCATCTTGCTGTACATATCAAGCTACAAGCCTCGTCATCACTTTCAACAGAAGAGAAGACTGAATCGGGAGCGACGATTGCAACGGTGGGTCTTCTGGTCAGGGAACAAACCCCAAACCAACAATGCCTACGTGTGTGCGGGCTGAAGGGCAGGATGAGGAAGCCTTGGTTGAACTCTTCGCAATTCAACACAACTATCTTCATTGAATTTGGAGTAAGTAAATCTAGCCCTACAGACTATACACTCTGAGTTTTTAGACAATAATTAGTTCTTATGAAGGTCAGGGTCAAGGATATGCTGATATATATAGGAACAAAAGCATTCTCATTTAGGTCTGTTTTTTGTGAAACAATGTCTTGTTCATGGAGCATTATTATAGTTTTGGATCTAGGCCCTACGTTAATTTGTTCAGGTTCAATTTGTTCAATTTGTTCAATTTCAACCCGACCTTTTCTAATCGTTCATTTTAGGTGGGCTGTACTTCAAGTACAGACCACCTTCTGTTGTGTACGACATTTTCTTTATTTATTATTATTTTTATTATTTATTTTTATTTCTACCCCTTTTTTGTGTCCGCTATATCTCCAAAACTGCTTTGTCAAATGTAATCAAGTTTGGTACGATGGTAGATATGGTTATTCTCTTGGCACACGAACATTTTCAATACAGTCATAGAGTATCGTGACGTCATCTAGGCGCCATTTTGTAAAATTCCGACATATGCTATAGCTTTAAGGCGGATTCACACCAAACACGACAAACGACACGACAGCACGACATGAACGACTTTCTGAAAAATCGCTCTAATGCAAACCCTATGACACCGTGCACACTGCCACGACATTTTCCGAAACGTCGTGCACGACGTTTTTAGGGGTTTTTAGTCGTTTCAGAAAATCGCTCAGCGAGCGATTTTCCCGGCACGACAAAACGACATTTTGGCCACCAACCAATTAGCGTGGATGATTTGCAGTGACGTCATATTTATCCAAGGCTGCTATTTGATGGCAGAAACTTTTCATTTCTCCAGCTCATATCTCTATGGGATTTTACGTGTAAATTATTTTATCGCACCGCACAAAATGTACCATAGAGCTAAACACAAAAACACAGCACTGGTTAT
Source organism: Heliocidaris erythrogramma (assembly GCA_025617745.1). Classification (NCBI taxonomy): domain Eukaryota; kingdom Metazoa; phylum Echinodermata; class Echinoidea; order Camarodonta; family Echinometridae; genus Heliocidaris; species Heliocidaris erythrogramma. The sequence goes on along the minus strand of CM046863.1, from coordinate 55,488,957 downwards.
GTTTCGTCGAGTCCAACAAAAACGAGATTTCCATGTTATACATAGGCCTACTTGTCTGATTGATCCTTTGGTTGAAAGGTTGCTGAAAATTTATCTTCGGTAAGTAAAACTAAGCCTAATTTGATGAGAAGTCTATATATTAAATGTTTGACCAAACTTTACAAAGACCAAAACCAACGTTAACAAACAATACAGTAGGCCTATAGATCTAAAGACTGCAGACTGAATAAATGGTGGCTAAACCAAACTTTACTTAGCCCTAGCCTAGGCTAGGTTATGAGCAAATTCAGTGAGTAGATCTAGATCTAGATCCCGGCCTGGCTCCAGATCTAACGTAGAATAGATCCAGCTGTCTACTCTAGATATAAAATTCCTAACATTAACATATAAAAACTAAACTAAACTAAACTAGATCTAGGCCTAAAGCTAAACTCAAGCCCGGTCCCAGGACCATTTCCAGGTCCAGGAGTCCAGGCAGTGTATCTGGCCTGACAAGCGGAGGGGGCATATATGGCCATCAATGATATCCGTTTAAAGTCAGACCCAACTATGGTCTGGATATGACTAGGCCTATCAATATCATGGTCTAGGCCGAGTGCCTGTAAAATCTACAGAGTGATAGAGAGAGAGAGAGACCCCCCTCCCCCAAAACAAACAAACAAAAAAACAACCCAAACCCCCAAAACAAACGTAACAAAACAAAACAAAACAAAAACACTGCAAATTTCGAACCTGTCACTGAATTTTAACGTAGACCATCAAATTGACATCATAGGCCTAGGCTAGTCACACTATTGTTAGGCCTAGTTCTTAATTTGTTATGAAGAGCCTAGCCTAGGCCTACTTTGGCCTCGGGGAGGGGGGTCGGGGACGGGGGCTTGTACTTTACTAAGCTGGTATTAGGTCCAGATCTAGAGCCTAGGCCAAATAATATTGGTCTAGATTCTAAGTAAGGCTAGACAGCTGAAAACCGTCTGTTCGGAGGAGTCTTTAACATTTTTTTTATTTTTTACCTTCTCCTAGTGAAGCAAGACGTAGTCCAGCGGAACACCCGACGAACAGAGACTGAAGCTTTCGGTCTAAGTTAGGCAAGCGTCTAGTCTCTATAGGCCTAGGCCTACTCTGAATTTAAAATATTTGTATCTAGGCCTCTGGCCTATTATCAATTTACATGTCCCTGACTAGGTAACATATCAAATTAGAGTCTAGACTATGTTGATTTAACTTAGATCTAAGTCAAAGATCCTTTTTCTTATTTGTAGGTCTAGATATCTATAGGCCTAGGCCTAGTGTTTCTTTTTCTTTGTCATAGTTTAGAAAAAATAAGAATGATGTGTATAGAGTCTAGAGTTTGACTTCATTTTTTTAGTCTAACTGTTAGACTCCTCCATATCTTTTTGTTTTGTTATTTGTTTGTTTTAGGTAGTTTTGTTTCTTTTTGTTTTAATCAAAGCATTTTCAGTAGATCTAGAAGCAGTCTAAGTTACAGGACAATAACAATAAAAAAGGAGGAAGAAAATAATCATTAGATCAATTTTACATAAGGCAATAAAACTAAAATTTTCAGAGAGATTTTTTTTTTTTCAGTAGGGCTACAAATCTGCAATAGGGATGTCAAAGATCTAGCAGTGGCAGATTTAGGGAGGCATGCCCTTTTTGCTTGTCAGAGAATTTGAAGGGAAACTGGATCAAAAAAATCTGATAACCTTTTTTTTCTTCTTTGCTTGTCAGAAAGTTTTCTGAGATATCCCCCTCCCCCCCCCCCCCCCCCCCTTGACAAAATCCTGATTCCTGGATCCACCCCTGGATCTAGAGTTGATGTAGATCTACAATGTATATGTATTATGTACATTCTACTTGCTGTTCATAAACCCGTAAGTCTACATTAAGAAAAAGGTACGATCTCATCACTTGTTGGAGCATAGCAAGTTATGAATCAAATTATATATCACTAGTGTCTTTATTATGAATTATCTATTGCCATATATCACTAAATAAACCTTTTGATAGATTGAAATAGGTCAAATTTTATGTTTCACACTTTTTTTTTTAAAGTGAATAATTATATAAATTTACATCACAAGACCACCCATTCTATATGAGACTACAGTGGATTTCTAAGATGAAATAAAAGTCCATTCCATGAAGAAACATTAAAGAACCTTACATATTTATAAACCCGTTTATTTGTAGTCTTATTTTTTGTTATCTTCTTCCTCTATTTTTTTGCAGCATAAAAGAATGGGCCATGATGAACTTCTGGAAACCCAACAAATCGCTGTACAAGACGAGGATATTAAAGGCGAGAAAATTTTGCTGAAAGATTGCCAGCAAGCTTGAAAGATCTGGTAATTAGTTTGTTTCATTCAACTCTAAAATGAAGTTAAAGATTCGTTTGGAGATGGAAACTACTAAGTCGTTTTCATATCTAGATACTTTACATACAGTACATCCCCCATCAATTATGTTATTATAATTAAAACATAAAGCACGTCGGAATTCACATGGTCAAATTTCTTTACTGTTTTAATTTTTAAATCATTATTATTGTCAGCATTGTTATTTTGTCTTTTAAAGAAAATTATTATTATTTTCATTTTGCTTTGTTATTTCTTATCCTGGCAAAAATACAATAATGATCTAATTTCCTTTCTCACTAAATTTACAGGAGAAAGTGCTGAATGTAGTTGGGTCAACATACATGTATAGGCTTGTTTTATGCAGTCCAAGAACATGAGGAAGAACGAGGGAAGAGAAGTGGAACTGGTGCATCATCATTTCAGGTCATCACACTCCCGATTCCCGTCATCAAGGGAAAACACTTACTAACGTACTAGTATTGTTGATTTCACATCCTTACCTAGAGAGTAAGTACAATTTTATTTATAGTACAATACATGTAACAATCCAATTGTTTCCCAGTGCATGAATTCATGGAAATTGGGGTTGGGTGTTCATTCGATGTCGTGTCAAATAGTTGATCTGCTTCGTTTTAATAGGGAAATAATTTATACCCTGATCTTCTATTTACTAACATAAGCTTTGTCATGGTCCTACACAACCATAACATTTAATACATAAACACTAATCATGCATACTTGTGTTATAGTCCCTTGCTATGTTAAGTGCTGTTTTTCTCATCTTATTATAGTTCTGTTCATTCAAGTAAATGTTTAGTTACTTTGATGCATGTGTTTTGTGAAAAAAAAATTTATACAATTGTACTAGTCACTTTGTAGCTATGATGTAATGATATTAGGAAGGCTATATCATTGTTTAATTCCTTTTTCATTTTGTAGGGAACACATCTACCAGAGATTGTACCTGGTAGCTGAAAGGATGCTCTCAAGGACAAGAGAGGTCGAAGGGAATGAACTTGAAGCCATTCATCATTCTCAAATAGCAGTGTCTCCCCCAGTCCATCGGCTGCTAATATCAATAATCCCTGTGTCACCACACCCTTCCTTGTATTTCCTAGGACCCCAGTACCCCCTGCCCCCCCCCCCCCCCATCTCAGTCCACAAATGATCTCACAATGGAGTGTGCAAGGACACACCAAAGGCATAACAAAATGAAGTTGAAATAATCCATTCATTTCAGTTTTCTGAATAACAGTCTTTTTATAGCCCCTACAACTACATGTATGTTACTTCTCTTCCTTAATTTGCTACATGTTATGCATTACCACCGGTTAGATTGTTATTAGTCTGCAATAAGTAATTTCTTTAGTGGGGACATGTAAACTTTTGCCAAATCTCTATTTCAAAATCTAACTGTGGTTAATGTCGTTGAATATCAAGTTACGTCCGCCCCTCTCCCCCTACATAATCATTAGGCCATTGCAGCTTTAATATCGGACTGAGGTGCATTTTACAGCATGTCCCAAGTATTTTAGAGGGGAGTGGGTGTCAGAGCAAATTGTATTTGCTTACTACATCATACATTCTAGGGGGATGAATTTAATTTGCACTCTAATGGAGCTTGAACTTTATTTACATACCTTACAATACCACAAATGATAAGATATTTAGTTTATTTGGTTTCATATTTGCATGATTTTTTTAATGTACTATTTTAAGGGAAATCCATATTGGTCTATTTGTTAAAGGTGCTTGTAGTAATTTATCCCATTAAAGATTTGAATTACAGTATTAAATCCCTTTTTTTAGTCTTTTAAATATTGGTTTTTTGTATTGTTTGTATCGTCCAATTACAGTTTTTTCAGCTCTCAAACAGAATACAATAGGCACTGAACTTGTTAAAAATTTTGAAAGAGAGAGGGGCAGGGACATGGAGAGAGAGAGAGGGGTGGGTAGAGAGAAAGAGAAGATGGAGAAGAAATGGGGAATTACATTTAAAAGTATGTTGTGTTTTTTTTAATGAAAATGGTTTTTTTGAGTCATTTTAAGATGTACCGTAATATGGGGTAAAGAACTGATTTTGCTTTGTAGAGAAAATAGGATATTTTTTAAAAATTTTATTTATTTATTTATTGCAACCACGTAAAAAGTTTAACACAGTTGGATTTTTACAATAAAAGTTGTTCCTTCATACACTGAAATATTTAAAATATAAACACATATGAAGCGACCATGATTTTGAGATAACTTTCCGTTGGTCCACCAAGAAATTCAAGTACTTTCCTAATGTTTGGAGGTACCCAAAAATCCATATAAAATATATAAGCCTGCACAACTATTTTCAGTTAAGAAAATATATTTTCTGGTCATTTTGTGCATAGAATATGGTAAAGAGTGAGTGTATAAACAAAACTGCCCCCTCACCATAAAGTGTGCGATGGGTGTGTGCCGCGGAAAATACCACCATTTTCACAACCAAATTTATGTTCCAAAGCAGTGGCGGATTTAGGGGGAGGGGCACATTCGG
>CM046863.1:55361957-55483570 GCA_025617745.1 Heliocidaris erythrogramma | reverse complement strand
TGTCTCACAACGAACGCATGAGGACGCTAGACCAAATACTGTTTGAAACGTAGATCTGCCGTTATTTCAGCCAGAATTTTGATTTCAAAAACCACATTTATTTTCTTTTTTTAAAAATAGTAAATGAGCTCCAATTTCTATCTTACTTTCACATGTCATAATTATAGTATTCTAACATACGATTATATATCATTGGACCACTTTCACGCTGATTTTGTCAAATTTTGCAAGCTACACAATTCATTTAAGCCAATATTTATTTTGATGAATTTTCTTGCAATGTGATCTTTAAAAACTCGTACATACGGGGAAACGGAAATTAGGATGAAAATATCGTTTCTCCCTAACGTTTTGGATAGCACAATTGATATGATCCCAGCTGTTTTAGGAGTCCATCAACGCCCTCAACGGCATGCCGATGCCTAACGGTACGTAAATATTGGGACTGAACCATATTTTTTTTTTTTTTTTTTTTTTATCCTTCGGATAATTTTACATCGTTACATCATGCGTGGACTCTAAGGGGGAAAAGGCAAATCAATCAAATGTTAATTAACTTGGAATAATATCTCTATTATCTCTTCACTACATAATTATCTGAGGATGTTTTCTTCTACTATCTGGAGATGTTCACTTTCATCGGTGGATTTTTAAAGTTTTTGGAAATGTAAATTGACCAGGTTTTAAAATATTTCCCCTTTTAACCCATTATAACCTATAAGGGGAATAATAACATATTTCCCCCTTTAAAAGGCACAATTTAACAATGTTCTATTTTTTTTAATGTGAGCAGTTGATAATTTATTCATGTCATCTTGTGCGGTATGGCGTAAAACCCTCACAGTGCAAAAATCACAAGATGACAGAACGGTATAGGTGTAATACAAAGATTAATTGTCTCTGGCAAGGTCAATTGCTTACTGTGCTAGTTAAATGCGTGTCCCACAAGCTTTTATCTTTTCACAGAGATTACTCAAACATGAATGGTTTCGTCCTGAATTGTTACATCCTGGGGTGTTTCTGACCCAATGCAAACATGCCTAGATGCATTTATCATTGCAACTTGAGAATTATTTTAATCCTCCCACCACAATGTTAAACAGTGCCTTTAACCCATTATAACCTTAAGGGGAAATATTGTGGATTCTCCATAAGCTGCAGCTGTGCTTAAAAACGTAAAGGGGAAGCCAAAAATAGTTAATATTGGTCAGTTCATCTTTTAAGTTAGATTGCAAGTCATAGGCCTTCGAAAAATGAAGTTATTGGGTCTTCTGTTTGACACACCATGTGACCACCATGAATTTTCCCCTTAAGTTACAGTTTTGGACGATTCCCCTGAATCCACAGATAGTGTTATTATTATTATTACTATTATTCTTATTATCATCATCATTATTATCATTATATTATCATTTTCTTTTTTTTATTTTTTAATATCATTACTATCATTATCATTATTATAATTAGGCCTACTATTATAATAATAATAATTATTGTTGTTGTTGTTATCATCACCATCATTATTATTATTTGATGTATTTATGTTATCTATTTATCTACTCGTTATTTTTCTTCCCTCTCGTTCTCTTTCCTTTTCTTTTTCTTTTTCTTTTTCTTTTTCATCAATTTGCACACTTTAAGTAATATTTATTTTCTTATCTCATTATTTTGTAAAAAACTTATTGTAAATACTTGTAAATACACTAACTTTATTGTGAAATGATATTGTATATGTTACGTTCTATGATTAGTGTTCCATTACCCAAACGAAGGTGACATGGGTCCAATAAAATCATTGTCAAATCATTGTCATTGTCAAACATCCACCCTTTTTTGTTGTTGAGAATGTTATCATTTTAAAGCTATACTATTAAAATGACATAGCGATGAGTAAATCCAACCATCTAATGATTAAACTTTCATTTACACATTGCAGCTGGATTCTCTTCACATCATTTCTTCACTAAGTCTTAGATAATAGATCAGTAATTCTAACATTAACTAAGAGTGTGAAAGCTGTAGCGGTAAATTCTGATTATGATAGGTAAGACGTAAATGATATTTGTAACGGTAGAAAATATATACTCATATTCATATGTTGACTAATTCTTCGGTTTTCACAGAACGATGGAGCCTTTGCAGGAGGTCGAGTTGATATCACTGGCTGAAGACATAAGTCCTCACAAATACCTCAAACTATGCAACGCCCTGGGGTATTCCTTTGCGAAGAGTCAAGCAATCCTCGCAAAACATCTCAATAACTTCAGTGACGCTCTGGCTGAGATTCTTATCAAGTGGAAGACCAAACAAACAGACACCAACCAATCAAGATCCATTCTGGCGAGCAAACTCCGTGAAGCGGGACTTCTTGATTTGGGAGATAAACTATCCAAGGTAAAATATTGCTTGGATGAAATTAATGAAAACTATTTATTGTATATAATTCATGAAACTTATAAGTAAATTATAGGATTTCTCGTTCAAATTCGTAAGTGGCCACACGAATTCATTTTATGTGTATTCAAATTTACCGATTCTGCCACCGTAGCTGTGTTTTATCATTCAAATTAGTTTTTTAGCATTCGATTTCATAAAACTGTCATTCAAAAACATTTTGTTTGCATTCGAATTAAAACGTGTTTCGTCTTTGGAGAATTTTCATTCAAATTAAGCGAGACGATTCGCGATTACGTATAAACGCCTTCCGTGAATTCAAATTCATTTCTTTGCATACAACTTCAAAGCTTTGCAGACAAATTAAACACATTAATCATGTTAATCTCACCCAATCTTCATATAAAATCCGCTAGCTTCGTTCCGTGCTATATTCATTTAAAATTATACGGTATAGTGAGCAACAGACATTTCACTTTTCATGTTCAAGTTTCAAGTTTTTTTTTATTTATTTCAACTCAACTCGACTTAACATCATAACAGTTTAACAATTAATTACATAGTTTAACCACAAGAATGAATATTCCATACTCTCTAAAAAAAAGGAGTGAATCTTCACTCTATTTTCACTCCCCAGGGAGTCACGTCAGTGATCACTTGTTTAGGAGTGAATATTGAGTGAATATCGAGTGCTCTCTAAAAATAAAAGAGTGCTTTTCACTCTATTTTCAGTCCATTTTCACTCGCCCGGGGAGAGAGAGTACAATACAATACCCAAATATATATATATATATATATATATATATTTATGATGAACTATTTATGATGATTTTGGGCCATTTATATTTGTGTACATTATATGTAGTCTTTCGACCACAGTCATAATCACAATTACCATCCTAACCGTGGGGGTGGGGGGGGGGGCATATCCCCCTGTCCCCCCGCCTGTTGATACCCATGACCTTAGGTGGTGTGCAAGGAGTTATTTCTTAAACACATCACCGGATATTGATAAAGAATAAAGCTCACTTTTGTTAGATGAGAAAAATGTGCATATACCATATGCTTGTAATGATAGGCGAATTTGAATGAAAAACTTTGTTATGTTGAATGACCAAATGTGAAATTGAATGATCTGGACGTCCGCTTTGCCAGCGTTGACGAATTTGAATGCAAATTACGCATTTGTAACGGTTGCTAAATTGAATGATACAAGTGCAAATTCCAAAGAAGTAATTCAAATGAGCGAAGTGTGATTTTGAATGTCATTCTCAAGCCTACGTCGCGAATTTGAATGACCCATGTATCAAAACGAATGAAAAGCTTACGAAGTTGGCCGAGAAAACCTATATTATCTTGCTGCATTTGAAATGAAGCTTTCATATTTGAATACACAATACCTTGTGTCGTGTGAGTATCCAGTCCCATGAATGGATAAATAGATGAATTGTTGTTGTAATATTTTTGCAGGTACATATCAACTACACCTCCAGGAAAACCCACGCGATCAAGAGACGTCCCCATTGCAAAGTAGCTCAGGTAGGATGGTTAATAGGACATAATACAGATTTATATCCCGTAGCGTATCTTGACCTTGGAGTCGGTCGGGGTTCAATGTGGAAACATGTATTTTTTGGAAAGATAATGTCATGGCTAAAGCGATAAACGTTGTTTTCAAATTTCAAAATGGGTCTGAAGTTATTTTTCATACATTTTGATATCCTGATTTTTGGTCAAATTTATCATTTTGAATTCTTATTTTTTTAAATACTGTTATAAAGCATGATTCATGCTTTTTGACTTGAAATGACATGGAAATCATTTTCATGAAGAAAATATGCCGAAAACGACATGACAGCAGATGTAAGTTTTTAAAACATATTTTATTTTGTCCGCCCTCTACGATGAGTATGAACTTTGACTTCTGCAGTTATGATTGCTTTCGCTATACACTTTTAACTTAAATCTGAATGTTATATCGATTAATCAATAGCATAATTCATAAACTCTTTTAATACTTTAAAGAAATCACAAATGGAGTGGCAGTCAAAATCAAAACTGATATGTATCAAATAAAAAGACATTTGCAACATAATCATCACTGATTAATTCATATAATTTTCTGCTTGATAGCTGCTTGTATTTTACTATAACCAGGCACCACAAAACCACCAAAGAGTCGCCAGATATGAATTTTTATTTAAGGTCTGATTCTGAAAGAGCAGATTCTCAGCATTAGCATTGGATGTTCCTAACTCACTGACTCCTAACTCCCTCATAATGTTACTTCTGAGAAATAAGGGTTTAAAGTTTGCGGGGAAGCACTCTGACTTGCACTCTGAGGTGTTGTGCTAAGGTGACAAAAGGAGGATTAGAACTCAATGAAATTTATATGAAGGGATTATCAGATTGTCCTAAAACTTGGCTTACTAATTAGTCATATCCTGTTCATCATAGTGCACAAGTATCAATACAAGAACTTAATCAGTTTAAAATATATGGAAGATCAAAATGAGACAAGTATTCAGGGTCGTAAAAAAGAAAAGTAATGCAACAAAATCCAGAGAAGACACACATAAGTCTAATAAAAAAAAACTGTCAAAATACCACTTTTAGATTGTTGGTTCCTCCAAATTTTTAGATTACTGAGAAAAAGGTATACTATTCCAGGAAATATCCAAAACTAAAATTTGACTATGCCAACCAAAAACACATTGATTGAGCTCTAACTGAAAAATCACAGTGCGACTTTTTGGTGGTTTTGTGGTGCCTTATCACATATATTTTCCCACTTTTTTTTTTTTGGGGGGGGGGGGGGGGGGGAGTGATATCTTTCTCTACATGTGAAGAGTTTTCTTGCAAAAGGCCCTAAATCCACTTTACCTACTTCTTAGTAAATCGAGATTTTTTGTTTCACACAGTTCTATGATTTCATTCAAGAAGATCTTCATGTATGTTTAAGAGACATCACCACAAGTAACAATAATCACAATTTTAAAAATCCTGCGGCCGTCAAATATTTTATATGATTTTTTATATTATTTTTTTGGATTTAGGGCCTTTTGCAAGAAAAGTGGGATTTAGGGCCTTTTGCAAGAAAAGTCTTGAATGATAATAGTAATTTACGCATTAAAAATCTTTCTAATGAACCAAAAATCCACCGCCCTTGTTCACCTAACCTCTTGTGCTGCTCCACCTGCCTATGTTCAATGGGTTATAATAAACCTTGCCTGATATAGCAACATTATAAAACCAATCAAAATTTAAACTTCGAAAGATAATTGGGGTGACTTATCGAAAATCATCATCTGACCTTAAAATAAAGCAGACTTGCTCTAGATAACTGCATAAATTATTTTGCTTTGCTCGGATAAACCTTGCCTGATATAGCAACATTTTTAAGTCGATTCCAAAGATAATTTGTATTGTCTACTGACAGTAGCCAGTCATTATCTGCCCTTAATAAAGCAGATTTGCTCAAAATAAAACAATATCTACTGTATCCAGAGTAGAATGCATCATCATAATCAACATCACATCACGTAACCAATACCATCATTATCACCCGTATAATTGCCATCGTCATCACACCATTACCATCATCAGAACATTCAGCATCACACCATCATTACACATGAATGAAATCAGCATCAACATCATCATAACCAACATCATCATTGTTGTTAGCATCATTATTGCCATTATCATCACCATCATAACCATCAGCATCACATCTTCATTATGGAGATTGTAAATACCTTTATCGCCATTATCATTGCCACTATTATCATTATCTCTATCACCATTTCTACTATCATCACATTTATCACTGTCATCATCAACATCACCATCACTAACAGTAGCATCATCACCATCATCTTTGTTATGGCTGTATTATTCATGTCATTAGAGTTAACAGCACCTGCTGAACCTTTTTCAATATCACACCATCCTCATATCACCTACTGAAGTACATCCAGTAAGATTTATTTCATTTATTTTTTTTTCTTTTTTTTTCTGGGATTGTTGGTTATATTGCAAGCTCCATTGTTGTAGTAATTTTCAAGATCTTGATAAACTAAGGAATTTTGTGTATTTAATTCCCATAAAAAATGTCAAAAAGCTGGAAAGATTCTCACACAGAGTCTCTGGATAGATGGTAACCCCAGGGAGCTCCAACGCGCAGCGTTGGAGCCCCAGGTACAAATATCCAAAGTCGACCTCGCCCATTTTACGGCTAATCGCATCGCTTAATTTCGGCAGGTAAGATAGAAATTTGTACTTACACTTCAAGAAAATTACTGTAACTATCTAGCAGGCTCTTTGATTTTACGATTTAACGATTGTTTCGATGAAAAAAATGAAATTTCCTCGCCGAGCCGATCTTTTCCCCGTACTGTACCGTCGCTTCAAATGACTCGATCGCACTGTGTGATCGAGTCAGCGACGGTATACGGTACATTACACACAGTGCGATCGAGTCATTTGAATCGACGGTACAGTACAGGGAAAAGATCGGCTCGGCGAGGAAATTTCATTTTTTCATCGAAAAAATCGTTTAAATCGTAAAATCAAAGAGCCTGCTAGATAGTTACAGTAATTCTCTTGAAGTATAAGTACAAATTTCTATCTTACCTGCCGAAATTAAGTGATGCGATTAGCCATAAAATGGGCGAGGTCGACTTTGGATAGTTGTACCTGGAGCTCCAACGCTGCGCGTTGGAGCTCCCTGGAGTTAGATAGATGGTTGTGTGGAGGCGCGTGATTGGTCATTCATGCCAAAAACCTATTCTCTTAGCAATCAGGATGCAGGATAGATGAATGGATATAGGGCTTTTTGCAAGAAAAGTGTTTGGGATTTAGGGCCTTTTGAAAGAAAACATAATTTTCATCTCATTTTTTACAAACTTCCTGAAACTTTTAGAAGTTGAAATATTGCCAGTTTGATGCACATGGTGAATCTCTATTAAGGCCTATAAAAAAGTGCCATATGATAAAAAAATGGATTTAGGGCCTTTTGCAAGTAAGCTCTTCATGTATAGTTTTAAAACATAAAATATTCATCGCAATGTTATTTTGTCATTTCATCCTGTCGTTATGTTTATAATAACTTCAGCTTCTGCATTCTTGGATCTTATATAAACCACGTTTTGATGTACAGTTTCTTTCGAAATTTTATAAAACTGTAATCGGAATGAGCCATTTCCCCCAAAGTGAATGTATTCAAATGTTCTCTTGTTAAGCACATTGATAATTAATGTATATATTATAAACTGACAAAACGATTAGAATTGTCCTTCCCATCTTGCTAAACCATCTCTCTCACTCTCTCTCTCTATATATAATATATATATTTTTCTTTCTCTAAACCTTTTTTTTTTTAATTTACAAAACGAAATGAATATATCGTCCAGCAAGGCGATAAGGGGAATTATAAATACAACATAAACAAATTTAAAGATTAAATAATCAAAGAAAAATACTACACTTAAAACATTTTTAACAGCCAATCACTTATCTAGAAATGTTCATTACACAGGTCTATGAAATTCGAAAGCATATCTTCTTCCTCAGTAGGTGATTGGTGTTATTTAGCAGTGTTTATTTTGTCGCGAAATCATGATCTAACACCAACATGACATGATACAAAATCAGTTGGTGTTTGGTGTTGAACCCTCAGTTTTTGACGTAGTTCCTGTCGGTGATATTACATTTTAGTCGAAAACCGTCTGCTAAACCAAGCAAGGCAGTCGGTGTTTAATTTTAATTAGCACTGCCAGACGATTTAAGTGTTGGGGAGTGTTTGCCAGACGCCCCTAATGAAGTACCTCAACCTCCAATATTGAGCTAGATCAGCTTGAAAGGAAACCAAAAATCAAAATATTCGCCATAGTCCAAAGATACACGAATGACCACTTCCAGACGATTCAAGTGCTGGCGAGTGCCTGTTAGACGCCCCTATCATGGTAATCCACCCACCATTATGTAGTTAGATCATCTAGAAAGGACACTTTATGAAACCTGTAGGAAATTCACTCGCCGGATTCCAACGATGCGCAAATGACCACTACCAGACTATTCAAGTGATGGAGAATGACTGTTAGACATTACTAATATACACCCCCTATATTTGAAGCGATATCAGGTGCAAACGAAGGTTCGCGGGAATAAAGAAATAAAGTACGACACACATAATGTGCAAATCAACTGTCATGACTGTTGTTCTTATTTACCTTTTTTTTACATATAAATTGGATTGTAGACGTCAGACAAACGCTGTTAAACCAGCAAAATATGGTTGCTTTAACACACGTAAAGAGTTTACTCCTATTAGTACGTTTTAACAATGTGGATTATGGTTTGTTGTGATTGCTAATAATGATAGTTTGTTAAATAATTGACATTAGTTCTTGACTGCAATGGAAAAAAAACTCCGTTAGGCCAAGTATTGTCGTTATATATAATAGATTTATAATTAGGTGGTCTGTCGGTATCGACAGATCACCTATTATTTTGTCCGATTTTTCTTCTTTATTTCTTTATTTATTTATTTTTATTACAAAATTTTGTGGCCACCAAATCTCAAAATCGGCCAGGTCAATATCATCGAGTTTCATGTCATGTATGAGGTCAATCATGGACATGGTCCATTAACCTTTTGGAGGTCATCAGGTCATCGTGACGTCATCAAGACGCCATTTTGTAAATTTACAAGATCGATTATATCTTCATAATCGATCATCAAAAATCAACTATATTCACATCACATAAACTTCACATGACGGGTCATCAAGTCATGTCCTCACAGGTCATCTAGAGGTCAGGACGTGCGCGTACGCGCGCGTCAAAATTTAAAAATGTTCAAAATCACATAGGATCAAGTCTGCACACGTTTCAGGTCATTTTGAGCATTTCAAAAATGTTCGTGCGTAAGCGTCCGCGCACGCGTTTTACGCGCGCACAAGTCGTAAATAACGTTAAAACGCCGTTTTTTTCGATTGATTTGCAATCCTGACACTTTTCTTCATCATTTCCATCAACTTGGAATCAATTTCAATCAATAATAAGGTCGTACGGGCGCGTCAAAGTTCAAAATCCGTGCGCGCGTCTATGGCGAAAATAACGTAAAAACGTGCAAAAACATGCCTCTACAAAATTAACTCTAGCTCTTTAAATAGTCCATAAATCCCCCAATTTTTTTTCATCATCAGGTAGGGTATGAATCATAGATATGATTTCATGTATCATTTGACCCTTATAAACATTATGACGTCATCAAAATGGCACCAGAAGTCAAAATTTCCATTTTTCATGTTTTGACGTCATCACATTTATGCAAATTTGGCTCTAGATTCGTAATTATTGGTCGTTTTTCGCCCAGATTTTAATATGTTATAGCTGAGGCAATTTCCTACAAAATCAATCACCACCAATATTCTTTTTGATGACGTCATCACAGTGAAATTTTCAATTAAAGATGGCATGTCAAAATTTTCCCTATTTGCGTGTTATGTCTATGGAAGATGATTTTTTTTCGAATCATGAATCTACATGACATTGTTCTCTGAGCTGTATCTCAGTTGTTTTTTGTCTATTTTCTTTCAGATTTTAGTATGTTATAGCTGAGACTATAAGCTTTTATAAGTGTGGTCTCCAATTTTTGATCAGATGCCGGGATCATGCCCAATTTTTAACTACAAAATGTGATTTGAGAATCCTGTTTTTCGTTTACGTGTTATCTCTATGGGAAATGTTTTGGTATATTGGTCAAAGCACTTGCCTCTCATTCCGGTGACCCAGGTTCGATCCCCGGTGGGTCCATTGAAATTTTTTTTTTTTTTGCTTCTTTTTGCCTTTCATTTTACCATCTTGTTCGACTATTTTAACATAAACAATCACAAACCATGTAATAAACTGCCTTATTTTGCGTGTTATGTCTATTGGAAAGTAGTGTGCAATAGTTTATGTACAACCCTATGGAAAATCTGATTCCCTGACGTGTATTAAAGCTATCCTGCAATATCATTAGTCCTATTTGATATCACAATTTCTCAAAATTGGCTCACTCAATTATCTTCAAATTTTCGTCAGTCATCGGTCCTAATAAGATCAAGTTCCCACATCTTTTTCAAGGTCATCAGGTTATCGTGACGTCATCTAGGCGCCATTTTGTACAAATCAACTTATGGTCATATCTTCTTCACTAAATGTCATTTCTCTTTCATATTTGGAAGGGCTAAGATCAATGTCATTTCAGTCATGGTCATCACCATTATCATCATCATCATCATCATCACCATCATCATCATTATATCATTATCATGATAATCATCAACATCATCATCATCACTGTCATGATATTCATGATGATGATGATGATGATAATGATGATTATCATCGACATCATTATCATCATTACTGTCATGATATAATGATCATCATCATGATCATCATCAACATCATTATCATCATCACTGTCATGATAATATTCATGATGATGATTATCATCAACATCATTATCATCATCACTGTCATGATATTCATGATGATGATGATAATTAACATCAAAATCATTATCATCATCGCTGTCATGATGATATAATGATCATCATCATGATTATCATCAACATCATCACCATTATCATGATTGTTATCTTGCACAAATATTATCACATCTTCCAATGACCGTTTCACACATTTTCTACATTCCTGTCCTCAAGAAGCATCTCCATGCGTGGCATTCTTGACTTCCTATCTTCAGTTTAGTATTTCCCCATTATTATGATCATCCTGATTACAATCATGATCATACAAATTGAAAGACAGACCACCTAATTCGTCTTCATGACGAATTAAACTCTAGTTATTTTATATGTTTATATCAAGCAACAGCAAAATCGGTTAATTATAAGATTCATTCAAACAATTTCTGACCTTTTTTTTAAATCAAATTTGGGCCGGCTCACTGATTACCCTATATCTGCAGTAGATAGTAGACCATTTTGAGGCCAGTTTCTGTGATTTTTTTGTGCGAATGGAGAGAGGAGTTTTATTTTAACACAGTATAATAATTGTATGACATATTGGTAAAGTTTGAAGTTTGAAGTTTGACGTTTTATTTGTTCCAATTTCACATCAAAAACAATTCAGTTATTACTATCATAATTATATGCGTCAATTTCAAAACGTACGAATAACAGACTCAAATCAAGTACAATGTGCAGTAAATTGGTGAAACGTTTAGAGAGATATAGGAACGACTGGGAAAAAAGCAGAAATGTGTAAAGTGAGAGGAGCCTAAATAAAAAGCATAATAGCTGGTGAATTATTAGGCTCCCGTTTAGAGTACTTAACATTATAAGTAATTGTGATTATTGTGATTAATAATATGTAATGAAAAGCGAAACGGAATAGAAATATCAGATTTACTAAACAAACAAGGAGAACAAATCTCATAATGTGGAGTAATTCAAAGAAAACGACGATAAAGAAAGTAACGAAACGAAGAAAAAGAAGCAGTAGAGGAATAAGAAAGAAGCGAAAGAAAAATTGTAAAGGCAGGACAGTGTAAAAAAAACAAAGTCTATGTGACCACCTGTACGATCCAGCATGACGTGAATATTTATACATACTTACTTAAAAGGTAACATCTTAGCTTCCAAAATAATTGTTGGAGGAGCTATCAACCAGTTCGTTTTTCAGGGTATTCCAGAATTTTGGTCCAGTAAAGATGATTGTTTTGTTTGCAAAAACGATGGGAGCTCGGAGATGGAAATGGTTTGTCTGTCTAGTTGGGTAGGAATGTGCATCATAATGTTCGGTTGAAAAATAGGGAGGAATCATCCGGTAAATTACTTCGTTCTTACTTAGTTCGTATATATAAATATTCCAAGATTCCAAGAAAGTACAAGTCAGATATCTCAACGATATTGCAGTTACAGAAAAGCTCATTTGTATGAGCACGAAATCCAACATTCTTTACAATTCTTACAACCCATTTTGTCCATGAGGGTTATGGAGCTATTTACCCATGCAGGTACAATAGTTAAGATATAAGGCAAGATTAAGACAGAATAGAACTTGTTCATTATACCTGAGTTACATAAGTAAACTAATGTGGAAAGTTCAAATTTATTGTTTATATAAACACCCCAAAAACTGATAGACTCAACTAGGGAAAAAATTTATTGTCTATTTGTATAGATAAGGATGATAATATAGAATTACTAAATAGCAAGAAATTTGTTTCATTTATGATGAGCGCCAATTTGTTTGGCTTTATTCCAGTGAAAAGCGCACTTTAATTCAATGTTTACAATGTTTAGAAGTGTATCAGGCTCATGGTAAGAGCAACAAATATTGGAGTCATCGGCAAAGAGGATATATGACAAGACTGCAGATGGTTTTGGAGATCGTTAGTGTACATAAAATAAACTGGAGCGGGCAAACAGAGAGCCTTGAGGGATACCACAAGTAATTGACTGAAGGGTCGATTCAAAGCCAATCATGTATAAATATTGTTTCTTATCACTAAGGAAGTTCCTGAACCACTCCAGGGCCTTCCCCTCTATAACATAGTGAGATAACTTATACAACAATAATGATTTATAGTATCGACGGACTTCGAGAATATTAGAATCCCGTGCGTGGATAGTTAAGACCCAGAGAGGACATGCTTATTATCTAAAAACGTATATGTGACCCGTCACGACAAAATGAGACAGAAGTCGCTGGGCTAGAACTCGAGAAAATTGGGCAAATTTTAAATTTTAAATTTTTTCTTAGCTGATTTGAATCTTCAATGTTTCATGAATGCTCTGTAAAAAAATTGAGTCCTAAATATAACGGGAAAGGGTAGAAAAAGCAGTTTTTCTACGAGTGTTTTTTTCGGTCAACTCTTCTATTTTTTCGGACAGCTGGCTCGTCCCAGAGCGAAAACAAAGCCATCCGCTAGGCCCCGCCCCTAGCGACGCGTGGCTTTGTTCATTGGACGTTCGCAGTCACGTGATCTCTGTAAAAGAATTTGCAACATGTACTTAATGCTCGATCGTATAACTGTATAACTGTAAAACTGTATAACATAACAACAAGCTCAGCTGTCTGGTTGTCGTTTATCACACATACGGAGCATAAACAGGGGATTACTTTGGGATTTTGGATTTTGGATTCTGTATTTTGGATATATTTTGGACATATACTTCGGATCATTTTGGATTTGCTTTCAGTTTGGGGGATATTCGGATTGTAGAAGGGTAAGCTGACATTTTTGGGCCGTTCACGCACTCTGCACCTGCACCATATAGCTTTTGTTTAAATTTCCCGCCAAAACCACAAATGGCGGGCGTAGATGATGGAGGTTTTCAAGTAATAAGAAAACTAAAATTAGCCAAAAAAAAGGATGAGAGAGGGTAGTTTAAGTGATGTGGAGGAGTTGGCGGCGGATACCGACTTCGGCACCCCGCCGTCAACTCCGCTCAAAACAGGTGAAAACGCCAAAAAAACAGACCTTAAGGTGCTCTTAGTACCCATAGAGAGAAATAAAAACCTGAGCGCAGTAAATCAGCTAACTATCAAGAGAGATATTGAAAAGGCTTGTAGGTCTCCCCCAGACTACATTAAGTTTGTTCGAGGTGGGAAGGGGCTCTTAGTAAAATGCAGAAATGACAGGCAATATAAAGCATTAACCCAGATACCGGAGATCGGCAAAATTGCAGTAAAAGCAGAGGAAAAAACCTACGCCTCGAAAGGGGTCATATTTGGGATTTCTCTTGAGACATCTGAGGAAGATATTCTGCAAGAGCTAGAAAGAAATAGGGTAGTCAAAGTTGAGAGAATGAAAAAAAAGAATTGAAGGTGATTTGAAGCCCCTAAAAACTACCATACTGTTTTTCTCTACCCCTCAAGTTCCTGAATATGTTGAATTTTGCTTCCTACAGATAAGAGTCAAGGAATACATTCCACCAGTACCCAGGTGCTACAAATGCCAAAGATACGGGCATTTAGCAATTGGATGTAAAGCCAAGGAGAGGTGCCCCAGGTGGGGCCTAGGGCATTCGGTAGAAAATTGCGAGCTGGAGAGACAACATTTCAAATGTGCAAATTGCAATGGTAACCATTCGGCAGCTTATAAAGGATGCGAGGCATCGAAAGAAGCACAAGAAGTGCAGCAAATTAAAATACAAAATCGAACTTCTTTTGCACAGGCAGTGAAACTACACTCAGAAAAAATGAGGAACATAAGCAGGAAAGGCATTTTACAAACAAGTCAGAACTTAAGAATTGTAATAAAAGAAAATGACAAAAAATACTCGGAAAGAGAATTTAACAATATTGCAGATTCCGATCAAACCGAAATGGAAATCGTCTCCGATTCGCAATTTTCTACCAAAACGGATACGGCAAGCAATAAGTCTGAAAATACACACCAAACCAATAGAAATTTCTTGAAAGGTGTCTCCGACATCACACTTATCTCTTTCTTTATCAGATTAATCAGAATAGTCACAAAACCAGATTGTAACCCAATTGATGAAATTACACATATCTTGAAAGATACACTGGGCTTACATTCCACAGTAGATGAATTTAATCATTCATGGCCTATTCCACTAGCCTTCTTACACTCGTGGCTTTCAGCATTCTCCAGTGGAATGCACAGGGTCTTGGATACCACGGGGATGAGTTTTTTAAATCAGCAAACAAGACCCTTTGAAATGATTTGTATTCAAGAAACGTGGTTTGACGATGGATGTATTATGCAGATTCCAGATTATATATGTGAATATAGAAATAGACAAGGAGGAACTCGGGGAGGGTGTGCAATATACGTGCATTCCAAACTAACCTACAATAGAGTTTTCAAACACGATGATTTAGAAATCATATCATTACAAGTTTTATTGCATGATAACGTTTCTGTGAATATAGTTCATTTCTATAATCCATGTAACAAACTCAGCACTGGTTCGTTAAATTAATTATTTAGCAATGTTGTGAAGGAAAAGCACACAATAATAATAGGAGATTTTAATGCACACAACACTTTATGGGGTAGTCAGAAAACAGATACAAATGGTAAAGTAGTGGAAGAGTTTGCAAACGAGAGAAACCTTGTTATTTTGAATGATGGGAGTGCTACTAGAGTAGACTACCACACGGGTAATTTTTCTTGTTTGGATCTAACCTTAGCCCCTCCTTGTACAGCTAACAAAACAACATGGCAAGTCCTGAACAATAGTTTGGGAAGTGACCATTACACACTGTTATGCCAATTGAACATATTGCATGAGAATAGTACACATACAAAGATTGATCAGTCCCAACAAATTGGGATACCTTACAGAATGGAGGTAAGGTTATAGAGTACCAAACTTTCATGGAAACAATTAGGTTTTCCCTGGAAAACGTGAAAGCACATCTGGCGACAAAGAAAATAAAGAAAAACCCTGTGCCATGGTGGAATAAAGAATGCTCCTCTAGAATAAAAGAGAGAAATAGGGCTAGGAGCAAACTGAAAAGTTATGTAATACCCTCTGCTGATTTAGTGGAGGATTTCAAGAAGAAAAGAGCTATTGTTCAAAGAACTTTAAGGCAAGCTAAAAGATTATACTGGGAAAAATACTGTCAGAACATTGATCGTTTTACCCCTCTATCGAATATCTGGAGTATGATGAAAAGGATCAATAATGATGGTATTTCACCCAGGAAAAACATTGTTCTCATGAGACAGGATCCAGCATGGTATCCTGGAATCTGTACCTTTCTAACTAAAAGTTAGAACCACGTATCAACAAATAAAGTACATGTATAAGCGAAAAGAGCAATTTAGCAAGGCAACAATAGTCAAAATTGACTAGTTTGCCTATTTTAAAACAACAACAACAACGATTGTCCACATTGCCTGACGAAGACTAGCAGTTAGCGGTCGAAACGTCGCAACCCTCGTTTGCTCCTTCGTGTGACAACAGATCAACTTATACTCTTATTGTACTACCACGATGATCAACATCTTCCGCACTATTATTATTATTATTATCATCATCATCATCATTAAGTATTTCTTTGGTTTTTTCCCCATATTTCTCTTCTATTTTCTTTCTGTTCTTCCTTATGTATTTTTTTGTTTTTCTTTCTCTTGTTTTCTGTCTTTACTTGTGTATAACATCCCACTAGTGAATGGATTTACGGGCCACTTTTTTCTAATACGGCGCGTGTAAACGGGAGCAAAATTTAGAGCCTGCTTTTTGCGCAAGTTTTGGGGCTGCCTTGTTGGGCTGGCCCCGGGGAGGGTTTCAAACACACTTTAGGTGTATCAGGAGTCTAAGTTCCCAATCTATCTAGTGATTTTCATAGTTTTCCATACCGTTTTTTGTCATTCAAGAATTCCTACATTTCTTATGAGTTTCCTCAAATCGGATGACAGATACACACACACAAAAAAAAATAATCGTCGATCAGTTGGTGTGACTCCTGTCATCTATTTTTTCTGCATGGGACTTTTTTTTCTATTCCCTGCTTCAAAAATAATATCCTGAAAAGAATATTATAAATGAATACTGCTTGCAATAAATGTACTCATACCACCCTCTCGCTATCCATATTTTATCATAACATATATCCCTAGTCGTGCAACTGAATTTATCATTTTAATTCAAGTAATCATCTATTTTCGAGAATGGGGGGGGGGGGGGGGGAGTGGGAGGGGTCACATTTTCTCGAAGGTTCATTTTTCCGAAACACAAATTTACCATACCTGCAGGGGGCTCGTAATTCCGATGGTTTAATAATTCGGAACATTTGATGCTATACTCCAAAGGTTTATTATTCCGAGGGTTCGTAATTCCGAAAATGGAATGGGAATCATAAATCCGGAAATGAAATAGGGTTGATAATCCTGAAAATATTTTTTTAAAAGAGGGTGCATTCTTCAGAAGGATCATAATTCCGAAAACGATACAGGGTTTTTCCCCATATTCTGAATTATATTTTACGTTTTCAAAATCATGGATTTCTTTTCACTTTCTGAATTATAAACACTTATTCGTTTTCGGAATTATGAACTCCTTTTAGTTACTTTTTTAAAATAACGAACCGTATTTTACTTTTTGGAATACGAAAATTATTTCATTTTCAAAACTAAATGATGAACCCTATTTAATTTTTGGAATTATACAATTGGGAAACCTTCGAAAAACGATATGTAACCGTAATTTCAACACTCATATTTAGCTTTTCCTAATTTAAACGCACAAATAACTGAGCATTATAGGGCAGATGGAATCGTATGGGAATGGCGAAATGCTCGTTTTCACATAGCACGCCTAATGCAATTAACCTTCAGACGGCATGGACTCCATCGAACTGGAATGATTTGTTCAGCTATTTACCAATTCCACATCTATAGATCCTAAGCGAGTTTCATATTTGCCAACCGGAACAAACTCGATACAAATTTCAGAAAGAAAAAAAAAACATGGTTTAACTACCATGACTAGTGGTAGGTTAGTTTATTATTCGCTCCTCACTGCCCCTTTGCGTCGCCCCCACAATAATCTAAGATTGGCCTTCCAATCGAGCTGGCACAATAATTGTTTTTGAGATTCCATATTTTGTTATTGTTCTTCCATTCCGTGAAATTAGAACTCGCCTAACACCGGACAGAATTCTTAGCCGGTGTCCCGGATATAATCACATTTTGTCCCCCATGTGAGGGCACTTTATCATTACCGAACAGATACACGATATATGAAGCTACAATTGAGTTGTCCTCTCTCACCCGAACCGTCCGTGAGTGTTCAGTTGTCTTTGGCTTTAGATGAATGGTGAAGGAAAGACAGTTTTAGTTGTTTCAGTAAAGTGACGATGTAATAATTATGATGAATTTTAGTTAATTCAAGCTTCCAACAGTTACAATTCGGGAGTGTAGTATATTTCAATCAATGTTGAAACCACGGGCGGCGATCCGGGGGGGGGGGGGGGGGCGCCCCCAGAAATTTTGAAGATTTTAAAAGCTAGTCCCCCCCCCCCCCCCCCCCGGCCTTGACAAGAAATCGGCGCTAAAGGTTGAAACAATATCGCCTCTTTCTATTGTGCAGGTTCGAAAGTTTTTAGTTTTCATTACTTTGAGAACACATTTATTGCAAATGGGAAACAGTCCGTTTATAGATGAGAAATGTTGCTTGTAATATACCACTCGCTTGTTCTAAAGATACACTCTTAAAAATGCGTGGTCAAAAATAACCCCGAACGGGGTTACAAATGACCCCGCATGCGGGATCAACTATGCACAAACCCCGTGCGGGGTCACCCAAAGTAACCACATAGCGTGGTTACATTTCGACCCCGAATGTGGTCAAAATTTAACCACGATTGCGTGGTCATTTCTGCATAACTTGACCCCGCATACTAATGATCATTACCTTATAACCCCGTCAAAACGTACGGGGTCATTTCTTCCGACCACGCAACGTGGTCATTTCCCGTCGGACGGGGTTGATACTTCTGCCGGATGCGCGTGTACCATCCACGTTTCAAAGATTAAAAAAAGAAGCTAATGTCAAGTAATATCATAACATATTTTGCATATTTTGCTCACTATGACCTATAACCTATCCTCTCCTATCGTATAGCATATCATACCCCTATCATCCTACTTTAACCCTACTCCTATTATAGTCCTACATCCTATACCTATATATCCTGAAAACCTTTATTTTATTATATCGGGACTCTATTGCAGTACTTGCTAAAAGTGGTTAAAGATTTTAATTTAATTTTCTAATGTAGATTTTTAGATCTTAAACCTAATTACATGTTTGAATATGTACAACATATTAGTTAGTATACATACATTTTTCATCACATTTCAAAGTGCAATCATTGCATAAAAACTTAAAAATCAAGTGTCATTTATATATATAAATTCTGGTTGTTTACGGTTGCTCATGGGTATTCAGGATACATCATGAATATTCATGACAATGGCCCAACGTTTAACCAAGTAGAAGTCGGACCAATACTTTGCTGATGAATAAGCAATATTTCAAATGGTTAGTGATTAACCAGTGAAATTGGAACATTGTGACCAACATACTTTTGGAAATAACCCATATGGTGTTGACCAATCGCATTGGTACATTTTTCGACCAGTCCTTTTTTAGAGTGCATTAAAATGACCAGTTTTTGCGTGGTCATTTTGACCACGCAAAAACTGGTCATTTTAATGCAGCGGGAGCATTATTGATCGAAAACAACCCCGAAACGTGGTCGAATAAATTCGACCACGCAATATGCGACCCCGCATTTTTAAGAGTGTACATTTGATGGAATGAGAAGAAAGAAAATAAGTGAATGAATTCTTAATCTCTTGCAGGTGCATATCTACCAAAGCAGCAGGACCAATATGACGAGAACAAGACTCCACTGCAACCTAACCCAGGTATGTTGTGAGATAAGGCAAAACAGCACCTAAGATATGTTGTTAAGTCTTGTTAATCTCCCTTAATACGCATTTTATATTGTGGAAATATGAGTTCTGATGCAGTGAATATGAATTCGGATATCATTTCCGCAAAGGTAAACCTTCAGAATAATAAACTCTTTTACACTTGAGTAATTATGAATCCTTTTTCATTTTTCCCCCATTTTTTTGTTCATCTTAGGATTACGAATTCATCTTAGGATTACGAATTCTTTCATTTTGGAAATTATGAACTTTTGGAAGAAGAAAACCAACCCACAATGTGTTTAGCCTTTCCTCCTTTAAAGGCACAAATGATCACCCACAGAGGAGATGGCAGGGTATGGAATGTGCGAAATGATCGTTTACTTTAACACATAACACGCCTGTTATCATGGTTATGCGTGTCCGGCGGCCTAACCCAATAACATATTGGACGGCACGAACTTCACCAAACCCAGTGGAATCCTTCGTCTAGCTTTTAACAAGTTCCATATCTACAGTGCATCCCAGAAAAGAGTTGAACAGTTGGAAAAATATCCCCAAACAAATATTTCAAAATAAGTGTAGGCAATGTGCATGACTATTGATAGCTTAGGGTCTTTTCTATGAAATGACACTACCATTACATCGCCTTTCACAGAATTTCGTTCCGTTAAAGCAAGTCTGGATGAAGGTGGTCTGCAAAAAAAAACTTAAAGTTAAAGTTGAAAAAACTTGACGGAAGAAAATTGTTAACGTAATTGTATATGAAGAGTG
Organism: Heliocidaris erythrogramma; assembly: GCA_025617745.1. Lineage (NCBI taxonomy): Eukaryota > Metazoa > Echinodermata > Echinoidea > Camarodonta > Echinometridae > Heliocidaris > Heliocidaris erythrogramma. Next base: position 55,462,959 of record CM046863.1, on the reverse strand, counting down.
CTAAATTAACAGAGTGGAGAACTTGCAAAGAGAGAGTTCTTGTAGGCCTATTGTTAAATAATCGCTGCGTATGAGCTCTAAAATGAGACTTTGTACATAACGTTATTGCTCTCTTTTGAAGAGTAATCAAGGGTTTCAGTATAGACAAACATGCTCTTCCCCATATAATCACACAATAGTTTAGATAAGACAAGATAAGCGTATTGTACTGGACGTTTCCACAAAAAAAAGGAAACCCAACTTTGAAAATTTCCTACAAGTGGACTATAATATTTACCGTCGTTCAATTTCATATCACATGAAAGAGTAACTGATTTGCTTTCAAATAGTATCTTGTTTAGGTTTCCAGGGTCACACACCAATGAACACCATTGTCTTCAAACTTTTGCGCAAAATTCCAGTTGGTTAAATTTCTTATAAAACACAATAGGCAATGGTTTGGGATGAAGGGCTTTGTCAACTGAATTGGTTACCATGTCATAAGGATCATGGGCGTCAATCCTCACAGGAATTCTATTCAAGTGGGGGGGGGGGGGGGGGGCACACCTGGATGCAACAATAGGGTGTCCCCCCCCCCCCCCCCCACTTGAATAGAATTCCTGTGAGGATTGGCGCCCATGATAAGGATTATAACATTTATTTGCACCCCCTATTCGAAACAATGTGTAATAATATAATTGACGTATCTACGGCAGAAGGGGGGGGGGGGGGCGGGGGTAGGTAGCCTAAGCGGTATTTATAGAGGCGTACAACAGGCAATACAGAGAACAAGAAAAAGAGGAGAAAATACAAAAGACCTATAATCATTTAAGGGTCACGCGCCTCCTAATCAGCAGGGTAAATGCATTACAAATAATTTTAAGCCTTTGAAATGCAAAAATTTTCTAAGGCTCGGTCGCTTCGCTTCCTCGTATAATCATGGTACTCCAGGATCTTGTTATTTCGCACCCCAGAGCAGGATATACCGTTTAGTTATAAGTAGTGTGTTTTAAGGGCTAAAATTAATAATTATTGCTACTATCATGTAAATTTCATCAGCCTTTGGTTACTAGTAGCGTAACCAGAGTCCAGCCATTGACGGAGCACTGGCAACATGGTGGGGGGGGGGGGGGGGGGGGGGTCACCGGTCTTACTCGAAAAATTCACTGTGAATGTATGAGTCCGCTGGTTAGGGGGTTGGTGCGAAAATGGGTCCAATTATTTTTTTTCTTCTATTCCTTTTCCTCTCCCCCTTTTTTCTCTTATTTTGTCTCCTCTTTCATTATTTTCTCCCCCCCCATCTGATTTGCGGGCCACGTGCCCCATGCCCCCCTCGTAATTAGTACTAGTTACGACCCTGTTTCCTTTTAAATATTTTGCCCCAGTATATGTTAAAGCATATTATACAATCGTATTTCCAAATGTTCCATATTAATTTTAAAGAAATATCAACTTTCTGTTGTTTTCCTAAATTCCTTGATTATTTCCTCCTTGTTCCGTCAGTGTTGTGCCCTCATTTGAGAAGGAAATGAGAAAAAAGGGACTTTTATCAATGTTAACTATTTAGTTCGATCTTTGCCTAGATTGCAGTTGTCATTTTTGAATTGTCCGTGGTACATTGCATAAGAAAATTACGTCTTTGCAACTTAAAAATGCCCCTCGCTTGTACAATACCGCAGATAACTTGAGGGGAATAAAGGCGTACGAGGGGTTGCAGCACCTTGAGGGTTTGAGAAGGCCAATATCGGCTAGACTACCACATCATTACTAGCAGGGAGGTGCTCTAAAATCCTCTTATTTAGATTATTTAACAGCGGAATACATGCAATTTTTGTACATTTTCACTCCAAAAATGTCAAAATGTTTCCTCTCTCGCTTCGATCGCTTATACATAGAAAAGAGAAACTTGAAATTATGTCAAAAAGCTTCAGCCCCTCCTAAAATTATGCAATTACACCAATTGGAAGGGGGGGGGTAGGAGCAACTTAGTTGTTTTTCCCGGAATAGGAGGAGAATAATGTCTGCTGGTGGATTACCACTGAATATTTTTTTTCTGCCCACAGCACCCCAATAAAAAAAAAAAGGGGGGGGGGGAGAATCATTCCTATGTAATCAAGTTAATCATTCCCATGAAACCACACTCAGAATTAATGTTCTGAAATACTTAATATTGGCGTGCCTCTGATTGTGCCAATAAACCTGTTAACAAAGTTATTCAAATTTATGGATGTTTCTTTCGTGGGTTCCTAGTAACTAGGTATTCCATTAACCTGTTATTAATGCATAAACTTCAATACTTGGAATCCAGTTTGCGTTACTTGTTTCTATGCCTGATAAGCCTCTGACAAGCTTTCAGGTTGTCAAGAATAACCTTGTTTTAACCTTGTTTTAAAAGTATGCACACAATTTGAATATATTTGTGAACAAGTCTATCGGCACTCGTTGATGATGAAATGTTAAATCAAGAACATGCTTGTCTATACTGATGAATTCGAATTCCCAAATGTTCGCGATCCGAATCTCTCGTGAATTTGAATGCTCATTGGTAAAACTCTTATTTGAATAGAATGCTAAGTCTAGCAAAATGCATTATTAAAGTATGCACTCGCTTGCCCTATAAATAAAATCGAATGCTCATTTTAAGCCTCGATCGGTCACAAATACCATTAAGAACTGCCATGAACGCTATACGCACCATTTTTAGACCATTTCGTAAGATCTTCTCAAGAAGGCCGTACGAAACCATCGTTCGTAGACCGTTCGTAAATTCGCAGCCTGGCCAATGGTCTTGTCCAAGATTCTTTCTTTCAACGTCGTAAGGCAGCCGTACGAACGATTCTTGGCGTTTGTAAGGCGTTCGTAAGGTGCTCGTAAGGTACACAATTTGTGCAATTGTCGAGTTTTAGGGGTATAAATCCAAACGCACGAAGTTCATATCCTCAAACTTTCAACAGTCACTGAATTTTCGACAGTACACGGCAGCGCCTTTTTTGCAACCCGACAAAATATACAAAAAGTCGTAAGATCTTCCTACGAATGACTTGAGAGTGCTGTGAGTTGCATGTACGACCATCTTGCGACAACAAAAGTCGTAAGATGGCCGTAAGTTTGACGAAAGAATAACCCAAGGCATTCTTACGAAAAACGTACGAACTTGCATAACCTAAAATCACTTCGTTTCTCAAGGTCTTCAGTTGTTCTTGCGAAATTAAACGGCGTTCGTACGAACTTCTTAAGAAGGCCGTAAGAAGCTATGCCCCATATACGAATACTAACTCCAGAATTCTTACGAAGAGTGAGATTCGTATGGACGCATCGTCCGTACGAACCTTTGTGACCGTAGATTTAGTCAATTGAAATTCAATGTTGATCTTGACGAGCATTCGAATTCAAATGAAATCGAGCGACTGTGCATCAATTTGACTGTTGTTTTCATGAGTTTGACGAGGAAAATCTATAATTTAGTTATTAAATTACGACAAACGGGAGAATTGACAGCCAATATTATGTCACAATCGAACACCAAATTGCCAATAAATTATGATATTCGCATAGATTAACTGATCTCCTCTCAAACATCCATAACTTTCTTATTTCTTGTCTGATTTCTTGTTTAAAAATCACCAGCTTGTTTTTTTTTTCTAATTTGTCTGCTTTTACACAAATCATCTTACTACAATGGTTGAATTGCACTTTATTTCCCATTTTTCTTCTGCGGCTTTTCGCTCGGAGCAGAACACAAATAATAGGATGTTGTAAATTGCATATTGTCATAGGTTCTCCAGAAAAAAAAAATCATACCAGTTAATACTGTGTGTTGGACGAAAGGGAGAATTGTCCGCCATTACATCACAGAGACATTATACGGATTCGACCGATTTGAAAAGTCCATAACTGTGTACAGTGCGCCCCCCCCCCCAAAAAAAAAAAAAAACATAACAAAACAAAAACAAAAAACAACAACAAAAACAAGAATAAACAAAAACAAACAACAAACAAACAAAAAACAAAAAGCACGAAACCCTAGAGCAAAGGATTATTGTGACCAAAATATGTAATATTCTGTTTTTATAAGGTAGAAAGATTCTGCTTTTAAATCATACATCTCTACGTACATGCCTTACCCATCAGTTTGAAAATGACATAAACCCACTTGTACCAAATTTGGGTAAAAGCGTGAAAACGTTAGGATCACATGCATGAGCCCATGACCTGAAGGAAACATGAGCTGTAAAATATAATGAGATATCATGTGCTACTTTTGATAATGGGGGTAATGAGAATTCCCTCATCATAAAATAAAAGGATTAACGGATTTATGTTGATGGTGGGGGTAACAAAAGGGCTTAAGAAATGCTAAATGCAATCATTATGAACACCCATTTTTGCATTGTTCAGAACTGCCCCCCCCCTTTCTTTTAAGAACAGAGCAGACAGCAAGGAGATATTTTCATAGAAATGAAGTAAAGGGCATCTTCCATTGTCATCAAATGATATAATATGATATACATGTATATAAAGTGAAAAAAAAGGCAAGATCATTTCAGATTATGCAATTTTCCACCTCAGGATGGGAACATTTTCATTGCTCGATGGAAGCTTTTTGATTTGGGGAAATCCAGGGGTGTACCCTCCTGGAACCCCCAGAAATTGGCAATGGGATTTAAAAAATGAGTATTACAATTGAATGCACACCATCATATAGTCATGATAGTGGGAATTCGTTTGTCACTTTCTTTAAAAGCTTATAGGTCTACATTTTTCAGAAGCATGTTACATCATGTTCACATGCGATACTATAAACGTTTTCATGGCTTTACCAAAATTTGGGACAAACAGATTTTTACATGCCATTTTCTAAACAATGTTGCTCCGTGGAGAATGTAAGGATAAATGTCATAAATGTATCATTTTGAAGCATATTATTTCTTTTTCATAAAAAAACGGCCCATAGTTTGTTCGCATAAGCCTTTGTTTTAGGGTTTCGTTTTCGTTTTTTTTTTCTGATGGGACGTATTCACTGCACAATGATTACAACTTTCAAAAATTCATAACTTTCATATTGCTTGTCCGACTTTGTTCAAATTTTACAATCTGCTTGTTTGATTTGTTAAGGTGGGTTTTTTCAGGGCGCATCTTGCCATTATAGGGTTGGATCTCCCTTTAATGTGGAAATACATGAAGTTTTTTTAAGGGTTATTGTCGCTAAAATTTATGTCTACCTAACTTAATCGTTATTTAATTTTTATTCAGAATGATGAGGTGAAATATTGAATTATATATTTATAAGCTATCTTGTTTTTATTCACTTCAGACTTGCAGAAAAGTTCATCTTTCTAGTATAATTACCGTTTTAAACCCGACGTCCATAAAGTGCTCCATGCTGCAAAACAGAGATGTCCATTGCAAACCCCTATCATACGGCCCGGATACGCGACTTAATTAACGAAGAAAACTAATGTATTGAGATCTAAGAGGATATTTGTAATTATTTATATTTTCTTTTGTTTCTAATCACCTTGGAACTTGAATGCTCGGCACAATCATTTGCATTTGAAAATAAAATATGTTTGTTTGTTTATCCTGGCCTTTACCATTAGAACTATGGTGCGCAATTTAGTTTAAATTTTATCTACACTGTAGTTCATGCGAGTGCTAGAAAACTTTATCACCCTTTGCATTTGTATAATTTCAGATATCTACAGTAAGAAGATTTCAGAGTCCTTGACTGTCGAGCGATGTCATGAAAAGTTGGCAAACAAATACCTCAGTTCATTCTGTAAAATCCAGATGGCTCCATGGGATCCAACTGCTTTTGCTGAATTCAATGACATGCACACGGTTGTAACTATGGTGAAGAAGGACGCACATGGAAAAGACACTATGAAGAAGGAAATACTCCAGGGATCTGTTAGTGAAATATTTTCAGCGAAAGTGAACGGCAGGCTACCAGAACGAATCCTCATTTCGGCCCCAGCTGGACGAGGGAAGACGACAGCTGTCGCTAAAATGGCTTACGACTGGGCTAAGCAAGTGCAGGGATCATCCTGTGAAAACTTGTCCCTGCTCTTTGTTGTTAAGTTACGAAACACAGACAAGCAGACGTCAATTGCAGAAGCAATCAAGTCTCAGCTACTGAGTGACGTTCCTGATCTAACCGAAGAAGGATTACATAGATTTATCACAGAAAATCAGGACATTTGTCACATCATACTAGACGGGCTAGATGAGTATGCCGGCATCATGGGCATTGCTGCAAACCAAGGTTTGAGAAGCAACATTGTCGATGTGATGCTGTGGAAGGAATTTCAAGAGTGCAGAGTCCTTGTAACAACACGCCCTCACCTCGAGAACTTCTTCAACGAAGGGGAACTTCCAAGGGTGTACACAAAGATGTGGATCGACGGATTCTCGCGAAAGAGCTCAAGAGAGTACATAGACAAGTTTTTTACCTCGACTTTGGATTCCTCTAAGGGACATGGTCTGAAGGTTTACCTCGATGAGCAACCACTGATTAATGAACTAGTTATAACACCGTTATTTTGTCTCATGGTCTGTCACCTATGGAGCGAGGGAATGCTGGGGAGTAAAACCAAAACCCAAACAGAACTGCTGGATAGCGTGAATTTATTTTTGACGCACCATGCCAATGCCAAATCAAAGCCAATAGACAGGATTACAGAGGAAAAACTACTTGAAATCATTTGTAACCTCGGTAAGGTTGCTCTTTCTGGTCTACTTGACGATTCCAAAAAGCTAGTTTTCACACCTCATGATTTCCGAAAGGTTCCTTTGGTTCTTGACAAGGCATGTAAGCTAGGGATAATATCCAAGACAACTGTTTCATCAACACGTCTCCCACAACTGAAGGATACCACTTATATAACCATCGAATTCTATCATAAACTTGCACAAGAACACTCGGCTGGGAAACATCTCGCAGCCAAAACAAAGAAATATTTGATGCGATTGAAGATTTCTAAGTTGGACAGAGTCCTGCGCAAAATCAAAGCAAACATCGGTGACTACGAAAATCTCATCCGATTCGCTGCTGGCACGGACAACGGCCTCTGCATAAGAATAATGGAGGCCATCCTTGCCAACGGCAATCTGGATGAGAGCGAGCGATATCGCATTCTTCTTGACTGCTCATCAGAGACCATGGGTACTGATGGAAAGGTGTCTTCGTTGGTTCAAGAATGCGTAGCTGCACAGAGTATTATACTTAAGTCACCGACTGTCTACACCGTTGTTGGAATGCAAAATCTTCCAAAGCAGCTGAAACATACGGTATGCAGACTTCCATCTGACCGTCACTTCGAAATTGTTTATCTGTTTACAATAATTTGAGAAATGTTTTTAAAGCTGATTTATCTCTCATGGAATTCCTCTTTTTAAATCGTTCATTTTCTTCAGGATTTTTTACGGCCTCACGAATAAAAAAATAATAATTGGATAAATGAAAAGTAGTCCGAAATCATACAACACAGATTCCGTGCAATATAGAGTATTTTTGAAATCTTGTTTTTATAATTATGACTTTATGGAGGGATGCACTTGATAGTCTCATGTTTAGTTTCAATGTGTTTTAATTCCTGTTTGTCAGACTGACGTGTTCAATTTGCAACTTACCTTCAAAGCAAGAAATAGGGAGAGAGAGAGATCACATTTTAAACCCTGTAAATTTACGGGATTTTTTTTCCAATTTCATTTCGTTTATTTATTTCTGATCCCTTTTTTCCAACATATTGATTACAACTCAATAACAAAATAATATTTATCAAAATAATGAAGAAATATTTAAATTAATAATATATACGTACAGTATATAATTACACCATAGGGCCTATAGTTAACGCAAATGAATCATGAAGGATTGTCACATGTGCCTCTAAGGTTTCACTGTAGATATCATTACGCTCGGTTGCGTTATATCCCTTGCGAATAAGATATCATTTAAGGCCCGTTCACACACGCCGCGGTAAAACGCAGCGTTTCTTTTTTTCTTTCTGATACTAAACAAAATAATTGGCAAGTCGGACTGACAAAATGTAACTGACTTGTCTGTTGTGAAAAAACCCGCGGTAAACCGCATCTATTTATGTGTAACAAGCCTTCTGCAGTAACTTAAAGTAAATTTCTACGCTGATATCAAGTTCGTTTTAAATTAAAGAGAAAAATTCCATAAATTTGGTTTTAAAATCAAGAGAAAATATAAAAAAACAGATCAATGAAAGTTTGAAAAAATCCGGTCAGAAATAATAGGCCAGGAGCCTGTCCCGAAATAGTCAGCCCCATATTACATATGAGAATTGACCCTTTAAATTTACTTAGATCATCCATGTCATTTATAAAAAGCTTGTCAGCCCGAACGAAGCCGCCGGGTTCGGCCCCCAGAGCTCCCCCCCCCCCCCCCCGAAAAGAAAAGGGCCCCAAGTCGGGTCGATTTCAACCCGTCTAACATATACGCCAGACTTTGTCAGAAGGAAGTTGTATGACTATACATTACATTACCAAAAATACTGACCAAATTTTCCGTCGGGATGGGTTGTCAGACGGCCCCTAAAAATTGGGGCATATTTTTCCATGGACCACATTTTGTCAGAAGGAAGAAGTATGGGTGTACATCACAAAAATATAAAAACTGACAAGGTCTGAAGATCTTGGGACCATTCCACAGGTTCGCCTAATGAGCGCTACGACTCAATTGTTATTACAAAAGGCTTCCTTGCTAATTGTACAGTGGAATCCAAATCAGGCAAGGCATTATTAATGTTGGCGCAAATGGGTTTTCACCCAGACACATTAGTTCTATAGTAAATCTCTACTATTAAAGTACAGACAACTATAGGAAAAGACACAGACCACTTATATAGGAAAAGACGCAGCCAACCCACCGTAATTTACCGGCACCTAGACGAAGTAGCTTTGGTTACGGCGTAATGCTGAACGGTAGTTTGCTGACTGGTCGTTTCTATATCGGGTCGTGTCTTCATGCGCATATCTCTCTTGGCCCTCTCTTGTCTATCTATATATAGGTTCTCTTGCGTACGTGCGTAGGCGCCGCTAATAAGAGACAACCCGCGTGCGCCCAACGCACGTACGCAAAGACCTGACCACTGTTTCCTATATTCCCCCCGACCATAAAAAATAAGGGAAATATAAAAGGATTAATCATCAATACATATATTTATATATATTTCTTCACCAGAATTAGCCACAATTGTACTATAAAGATTAAATATTAAGGCACTATCCCCTAGACTTTGACTTCGTATGAAAAGGGGAAATTGAAACTTCTTAATGCCTGGAACCTTAAGGCATTACAACGTACATATTTCTTATTCTAAACCTCATTTTGGTTTTAATTAAAAAATGAACCACTTTCTAGCTGTATATTTATCATAAATATTGATTACATCCAGGTATTGCAATCAATACACATCACTCATTCAATTTGGATTCGCCTAAATAAACTTAAGGTTTGAATATAACTGTTGTTTTTTTCTTCAGTTATTTCATCAAAATAAATTTTATGGCACAATTTGGCCATTCTGAAAAACCAAATAAATTAATTTATTCATCCGCGATCTTCCCAATCCCAAGACTAGAGGGGGGTCCAAAAGAGGTCAGCTAAGGGACACTCTCCACTTTGGGATGTATAATCTGGTCTAGTTCGGCCCGGTACATTGGGCAAACCTTCTCAGTCCGTCCTTCCCACAATGTAATCCATAAAAAGTCCCAAATTAAAGTAGGACTCTGTACCACATTATAAGAAAGAAAAACCTTAGACCACTCAGATACATGAAGAGGCCCCAACTTAATTCCTTTAATTTACCCCCACTAGTGGGAAAGGTCAAATGTTGGAAATAACTTAAAGAAATAATAGACTTGAGATTTGGGTTATATATACAAATCTAAATTAACAGATCATAACCCAAAAAATCTCCTGGAAATTACCAGAGCATACCATACAGTGTTTGGGCATTTTTCACAGTTTGGGGCATTAGGGTGGTCAGAGGCAGTCCCCGCAGATCAGCAATGATCGCCCCCACATCACCCAGGAAGTCCGGTGAATTAACCTTCATTCCTGGGTGAGGCGAGAGATGAGGCGAATCCGTCTCTAGTATCAGACGGTCGGCGGGAACCGCCTGCAACCCCTTGATTTGTTCTGGGGTGAAATGCCGGGCCAGTCCTGAGAATCCAAAATAACAGTGCTCGAAGGCACCGGCCCAGTCCGCCACTTGTGTCCCATCTCCCCCAAAACTGTGCAGGTGAATACGTTGAAGTGGGGAGCAGTTCTTCATGAGGAGCCGGCGGCTCAATTTGTGGGTAGCCTGATCCGTTTGGGAGCTCCCTCGGAGGTGGAGGATCAGTACCCTTCCCTGGATGCCCAGACCAAGGAGCCGCAGAAACAATGCCTCCTGGTCAGGCCATCGCTGGGAGGGCACTGAAAAGTCAAACCCTAACTCACTGACTCCGATTATCAGGGGATTCTGGAAAAGCTGAACTAGTGCTCCCCAATCTTCTTCGGTATAAGCAGATGCCTTCTTCGGGTGGATGCCAATCGCCACCCTCCAGCTACCACCCTCTCGTTTGTGATCCAGCACCCTGGTGAGAAAGTTGGGGTCCTTATAGAAGGTAGGGTCACAAAAATTCATGATCCCCCCAACCAACTCAACAGGATGCTGAGGCCCAATTTTGGATTTCTTGGGGTTGGCCTTAAACCACCCACACCTATCTGGATGAAAATGGCTATCCAAGCCAAAAAGCGGGGTGACATACGAAGGATGGCTGCTGGAGGGAAGGGATTGATTGAGGGATAACTGATTGAATAACGTCGCAATCCCCTTTGCTCTTCCCCTTCCCAGGATAGGAGCTACTGCAGGAGGTATTAATGCAGCAATTCCTCTCCCCCTTCCCAACCTTGGAAACCCCTTGTTTTTCTGCACCCCCCTCATTTTGCTTTTAAAGCGTCTAAGCTTTCGTAGCCACGTGCGTTTTGCAGGGCCTGGGGGTGGGGGTGGTCCCATCCGTGCCATTAGTGGGTCGACCGTCCCCAATCCTTGATCCGTCGAGGGGGTAGTCGTCATTACTTCCTCATCCTCCAACTTCTCCAACTCTTCATCGGCATAGATTTGGAGCATATCGTCATCCATATCGGCAGAGAGGGAAAAAAATGGATACCTACATTTACAGAAAGGACAAAAACATCGATAGTCACTCCTTCTGCGTGGATAATGCAAATTAATTATCTACACTTACAGAAGGGACAAAAATACTTATCAATGCTCATTCCCTCTGCATGGGTAACACCTACACATTCACCATGGAACCATTCGTCGCAACCATCACACTGAATCATGAAGGATCCATCGTCCGGTGCCCTGCAATAGCAGTATTTTTCCTTTCTCCAGTTGGGATTCGGAAGTTCACTTTGATCAGTGCATCTTTTAAGATGATCATGATTGACAGTAAGGACCTTATTCCTGTATACTACTCTGTATACAAAAGGTGTGTACCTTTTTACAATTAGAGCAGGACCCTTCCAGGGAGATTGCAATTTTTTGCATTTTCCCTTGAGGGTCGCCATGTCTAGAAGATACACCCTATCCCCTTCCTTGAACTGACGTAAGTATACTTTTACGTCATAGTCTCGCTTCATCCATCGCTGCGTCGACCGGAGTGTATCTCTCGCAGCCTCATGGGCTTTACGAATATTCTCAGCCAACTTCGCCGAATATTCGTCGAGAGAACGGTCAGGGACGGATGGGGAAGAGGAAAAACCAGTTCCGCTGGTTGGTTGGTTTCACGCCCCAACATCAACTGATTGGGCGTGAATCCCGTGCTGCGGTTGACAGTGGACCGAATGGCCCCAGCTATTTGAGCAAGGTTGCGATCCCACTGGTTCTGGGACTTCCCTAGGTAACATCTTACCGCGTCCATTAACGTTCGATTGAAACGTTCGACTTGACCGTTAGCGGAAGGTCGGTACGGGGTAGTCCTAGCCTTGTGTATATGAAGGATCTTACACATGTTCGCAAACAGCTTGCTTTCAAAATTTCTGCCCTGATCAGTAAATATTTGGAAAGGATAACCAAAACGACAGAAAAATTCACTGACTGCCGCGTGAGCGGTTACCTCAGCTGTCTGAGAGGGCAGGGGGACACATTCAACCCACTTGGTAAACTGGTCCACCATCATCAGGATGTACACATTCCCTTGTGAGGTTTTGGGTAATGGACCCATGAAGTCTAAATGTACACGCTCCATGGGGGCTCCCGCGTGATAGGTTATCATGGGGTGCTTCCCATACCTCACTGCCTTCTTGTTTCTGTTACAGGTGGCGCATCTTCTGATGAAGTCTTGAATATCTTTCGACATACCATACCAATAATACTTGGACTTCAGTTTACTCTTAGTGCGATTCACCCCAGCATGAGCTGCGGAGGGAAGATCATGATTTAATCTGATCACCTCATTCCGCAGTGACTGTGGCACCACTAGATGGAGATTGTCATCTTCCTTCCTCCAGATGACACCATCTTTGATGACGAATAGCTCTCGGTTTATCCAGAGGTACTTTCCAGCGGGGTTCCATAAAAGAATGGTGCCCTCATCTGGTTCCTCTTTACTGACTAACCACCGACGCAAAGGTATCAGTTGATCATCGGCCTCTTGTTCTTTCTGGAGAAAGTCCCTGGAAGTGAGGTCGACGTCAGACTGGGGGTTGGCATTGTCAGTTGTTACACCATTGACCCTTAAAGAGATGGGACCATCCACTTGATCGATGTCTAAGTGAGTGATTAGGAGGTCCTCACTATCTCTCGGGGTAAGGGTAACTTCCGAGATCTTATTTTTCTGTGCCAGTTGGATTACATTGTCTAAAGTATCCGAGAAGGGCGCCCAGTTCTTATGGGATTTCATGCAGTATGAACAACCACCACAAGGCAAACTCTCGGGATCAATACCCAATCGGTAGTTTTCACAGGTGAAATCACCGTCGGGTATGCGAGATAATGCATCCGCATTCTGGTGTTTTTTGCCGGGTCGGTGTTCAACTGTCATATCATATTGACCCAGTTCTTCGAGCCAGCGAGCGAGCTGCCCTTGAGGTTCTTTGAAGTTCATTAACCACGTCAGACTTCCATGGTCCGTACGTACCGTGAAGGGCTTACCCAGGAGGTAATGCCTATACTGACGGGTAAATCTTACCACTGCCAGAAGTTCACGTCGGGTAACACAGTAGCGTCGTTGCTCGGGGGCTAAGGAAAAACTGCCATAGGCAATAGTTCGCTCTTGACCCTCCTGAACCTGAGATAGTACAGCACCGATAGCAGTGCCAGACGCATCGGTATCCAGAATAAACGGATCCACGGAGTTAGGCAGCGCAAGAACAGGGGCGGTGGTCATTAGTCTCTTGACTTCCTCAAAAACATTTTGATGCTTATCTTCCCAATGGAAGTCATTCTTACCCGTGAGGCCATATAACGGTCCTACTACTTGGGCATAGTCTTTAAGGAAGACTCGATGATAATTAACAAGACCGAGGAACTGTTCCACCTCCTTAGTAGACCTAGGGGTTGGCCAGTCCATTACGGCTTTGATGTGTTCTTCCTTAAGATGCAGACCATTTCCATCCACCACTCTGCCTAGGAACTCTACCTGGCGTTGGAAAAAGGAACATTTCTTGGGCTTGAGTTTAAGTTTATAGTCCCTGAATCTTTCCAACACCTGCCTGATATTACTGACATGGTCACTGAAAGAGGTACCAAGCACAACTACATCATCCAAGAAGGCTAAGGCAATGTCCCAATTCAATCCGCGGAGGATGAGGTTCATTGCTCTAGAGAATGTAGCAGGGGCATTGCATAAACCAAAGCCCATACGTACAAACTCGTATAGCCCATATTTGGTTATAAATGCGGTCTTTTCACGGTCTCCTTTCCTGAGATTTATTTGCCAATAGGCAGAATTTGCATCTAGTTTAGAAAACCATGTGTTGCCGGCTAGAGTATCCAAACACTCTTCGATGCAGGGAAGAGGGTACACGTCCTTCTTTGTAACGGTGTTTAACTTACGATAGTCTATGCACCATCGGACGCTACCATCTCGTTTCCTGATAAGCACTGGGGCTGATGCCCATTCTGACATCGAAGGTTGGATTACCCCGGCCGATAACATCTTGTTCAGGTGCGCTCGTTCCTCTTGAAGGAAATTCATAGGTGTGCGCCGCATCTTCTGTTTGATAGGGGCTGCACTACCTGTATCTATTGAATGGGTAATCTCTGTAAAGTTACCCAAATCAAATTCATCTTTGGCGAAGACGCATTCAAACTCCAGTAACAGATCCTTCAGTACTCCTTGTTCTTCAGGAACTAAATGTGCAGAGGACCGCTCCCACAAATCCTGCAAATGAGGAGGGATATTGTCTTCTGCTAAGTTCACTTGATGGACCTGTACATTATCAGACATATCACTAGGGGAGGGTTGGATAACCGAAACTTCATATGCTTGTCCGATTATCTTATCCCGTCTCCAACGTATGTGATTGTCTGTTAGATTTAGAGAATATATCTCAATGAGATCTTCTGGACGGTGCAAGGTCCTCGGAACGAATCCGATCAGACTCGCATCCGGCTCGACCAGGAACTGTTTTAAGGGTGCAAAGGATTTAACTTTGCATATGACCCTTTTCACAGATCTTGGGGGGATAGTGACTGAGTCTGCAACGATCACCTGGGCTGCTGCATCTCCGCCAAACGTCATTGGTATAACTTCACCCTGAATGGATAATGTGGAGCCTGGCATATCGATATGTGCACCTTGTTTATGGAGAAGATCTGCTCCCAACAACATATCATCATCAATTGGGGCCACATATATAAATTCATTTAACATATGTGTCCCTAGTGTCATTTGTACCGGTCCCACTATTATACCCTTCATTTTCATATCCCTCCCGGCAGCATTCAAAACAACAGTTTTAATAACTGGGGGAACGGGGTGAAGTGTCTGATAGACTCTATCGGACATGATAGTTACCTCTGCAGCGGTATCAACTATGGCACGAATCATCGTATCACCAATCGAGATGTTTATGCTAAAGATGGACGGTGAATTCATTCGGCAAACTACCACATCCGTGTCTAATTGGAAGTTTTTCTGAGGTGGTGGCCAAGGGGTATCAGCCATGGACTGGGTTCCATTGGTGGCTCGGTCCCATCGGTATCACAAGATGGTGAGAAATGTGGGAAGAGTTGCTTCTCACTGGAAGAAATGGTGGGAACCTTCCCCAGCATTCCTAATACACCATTGATGTCCTGACCACCACCAGCCTGTTTGGATTCGTTGATGTTAGAGGTAACACAAGAGGAAACACTATCTACTCCAGTTTCCTGGAAAGGTGAATCCCTCTCTGATGCTACCTCCTTATCCATTGATGCAACAGGGGAAATACCGGTCATCTCAGTCTCCTGAGAAGGCAAATCCCGTTCCGATGTAGCAGGGGAAACACCGATCATCCCAGTATCCGGGGAAGGTGAATCCTTTGGACACGTTGCAGCGTTATTTGAATCCAGAACAGGGCCGAGGTCCACATTTAATGGGATCGGGGCCGGACCTCCTCCTCCGATCCTGAGTCGTTTCCCTGTTCTTCATTGACAAAGGAAACAGTGGGCCTGGGTCCTCTCTCCGGACACTCCCTCTTAAAGTGCCCTGGCTTCCCGCAATGATAGCAGACATCATTCCGGCTGGGTGAACTGCTCCCTCGGGCAGGGGATACTCTGCTTCTCATGCGGGCCGGAGAAACCGCGAGTTTTTTTACACTCTCGGCTAGGCTTTGAACTGTCGCCTGCAAGGACCCTAGTGTCTCTAATTGTTTTAGCACTATGTCCATTTTGCCCTCCAAAGACGAAACCCTCTTTTCCAGTGCGTTAGTTGCTGGAGGGGTTGGGGGCGCACTGACTTTTCGGAACGTTGGGTCCAAGGGAGCCACATCGGAATATGAAACTTGTTTCACCTCCTTCCTGAGTTTCCCATAAATGGCCCTATGTGAATGCTGATACCACTTGACGAGATCAACAGCCTCTTCAACCGTTTTCGGTCTTGAGTTTAAGGCATGTTGACCTGCCTCTCTGTCAGCGGAGCCCTGACAGAAACGCATAACCACCTGTCGTTGAATGTATTCTTCAGGTAAATCTGGATACGCCTGTGCAGCCAAAGTCATTAGACGAGCAGCCCACTTCGCACTGTTTTCGTCGGGGGTCTGCCTGGCGTAGGAGAAGTGCATTTGTGACACTTCTGGTAATTCGCGCAATGTGAAGCGCTTTTCAAGTTTGGCTACAAGAGTTTCATACGACACTTCGGGTTCGCGCTCCATTAAAGTGGTTAAGTATGTACTAGCTTCGCCCTCGAGGGTAAAACATAGATGAGTCCTCGATTGTCTAGAGTCCCACCTACTCTCACTGGCAAATAGCTTGAATTTAGTAATAAAGGCGTGCCAGTTTCCAGTCCCATTGAAAGTGATAGACTTGGGAAGAGAAACCAGTTTGGGTCTCTCCCCTTCCCTGATGCTAACACTCCTGGGTCTGGATGCTGCTGAGTGATGGGAAGCAGACACCGAGTCACGAGCTGATGTTTGAACTGATGTTTGAACTGTTCTGTTCACGGGGGGCGGTGATTCAAACGTCACACGATCGTGGCTTGATCGTCTTAACTCCCCTCTATGATCATACGATCTACGCGGGGATGATCTGCGATAATCATCATCCCGTCTGTGATTATATGATCTACGTGGAGATGATCTATGATAATATTCCTCCCGTCTGCGATCATCATATCTGCGTGGGGAGTCATATCTATAGGACATAAATCGTTGATCACACCTATATCGCCGAGGGGAGTCGTAACGTCCTCTAGAATCGCTACGATCTTCCCGATATCGGCGTGGGGAATCATAGTGTCGATCCCTACTGTGATCATACCGATCTGTACTAACATATCGGTCTCTCCTATAATTCCGGGGTGAGCGATGGCGACTCTCTCGATGGTCTGACCGGGGGAGCCATAGCGGTCCCATCGACGGTCTGATCCACCCCTGATCTCAGAATGATCGCGGTGCTTAGAACGGCTATTCCGCGACCTATTAGGGGGAGAATCCGAGTCCAAACCGTCACCCTCATGATACTTTGTTTTTCGAGAGACCCTCTGAGAAGAAGATGGAATCTTCCGCGGCGAGGGCCAAGTCACCGCTTTGTCCTTCGGATTGGCAGGAGAGTTTTGTTCAGTCAACTTTGACTGCTTTCCTTCTTCTCCCACCACTTTTGACTGCTTACCCTCTTCTCCCACTGCTTTTGCGACATGTGGTGGTAACGAATCTTTAGGGTATGCATCAAAGGGATATGGAGAGAGGTTGCCTTTGTTGTCCGATGAGGTCCGCGGTAAAGACTCGCTAGCCCCAGCAGTGGACAGGTCATCAGACATGTCAGATGTACTTAACCTTTGCGTAAATGATGCAAAGTCAAAATACTCAGCCAATTCAGAGGGATTCCTCAAATGGGGAATATCCCTTAATGATTCAGCAGTGATATCGCTGGCCTCCCGAAGGGCTAGGATCCTTTCCGCGGTTGTCCTGCCAATACCAGGGACTGACAATAACTCTGCCGGCTCACAAAAATTTATCCGTATCTTGGACATAATTGTAAGCCTATAACTTAAGCAAACACCGGTGTGTTAATTAATCTATAAACACAAGAAGTAAATATACAAAACAGAAACGAGTATATAAATTGCAAACACGAATATACAGTAACTGTGCCAGTATACTAAGTATATTTAATACGCGCCAGATACAAAATACTAATTACGTATCCCAATGCACAATAGATATGAAGCACGGAGATACGCCTGAAGGGCGTCAAAATATATTACAAATCGATATAGAGAGCGAACGAGCAGAAATTCATACACTCATACGAAGTACAAGTATCGGTATATACTATAATAACTTAATTACTAAGTATACTTACTCCCTGCTTGGTATACTTTAAAAAAAAAAAAATTCAGGACGAAGAAGAAAATGTTGCTCAACTGAAACCACCTATGAATAAACTATATGAACGACTCGGATCTTACGAGCATATAAAATTAAACAAGTATTATAAGCAAAGAAGAGAGCGTATATAATTGGCACACGTATAATTTACGCAACAGTTGCTAAGCCAGTAAGCTATTATTGCTCGATGATGCGCCAACAATTACCAGCAACGAGCAATGAACAAGCGCAATTGACTATACAGACATCCAAACAAGAATACATTAAAGAATTGATGTCAGTATAAATGAACACAATGTTCACTTTCGCTGATTAGGTCACGACGTAGCTATTCTGCCACATTCAGACCAAAAACAATCAGCTTGCTTGAATTATATTTCTACAATTTATTAATTCTACACAAAATATAAATATTAATGCTCAGAAATACTATCTTGCGCCAATTCAGAATCAATTCGGCTGACTGAAATCAGTCTTCCGAAATATCAATGTCCACGCTAAATATAATTTGGTGAACTTACACTACGCCTTAATTTTAATTGGTTTAATACCGTTGCTAAATAAAATAAAACTGTATACATAGCACGAAGCGAGAAGCCCAACATTTAAATTTGTAAGTGGGCCACACCACTATCACAACAATTTCCAAAGCGAAATACAATCAACAACGCATATAAACTAAAAGAGTAAGGCAGAGAATCAACTCAAATATAGAAACCAAATAATTCAAACGGCAATAAAATAATTCAAGTAATTAAATGCGGTAACCTGTAAAACGGCAATACGGAAATTCACTTTTCAATTCACTCTTCCCTCCCCACTGACAAATTGGCGCTTCAAAATCGAGACACCAAAAATATATCGGAGAAATAAAATTACATCGCTAAATCACTCAAAATAAATATCAAACTTCAAAACGGGTTTATTAATTGAAATAATCGACTTGCCCCTCTTAAATCCGTCACCGAAAGCCAAATTCAGCTAGGCATTTACGATTTGGTAAAAACCAATTAATTTTCCCGCCAAAATGTGGCTCCAAAATTCCAAGGCGCGGTAACACAAAAGGTTGGGCGCGGCACACAAAAGAACCCAATTTGCAAATAAATAGCGTGTACGGCGTCCCTAGTTCCCGCCACGCCCGAATTCAAATTAGAGCTTTAAAATACCTAAATTACCTAGTAAACTACGGAAAAACTTAATTAAATAGCTTAAATATACTGCAAATCTTAAAATACAGACAAAAAATAAACGTTACTCCACTTACAACCCTTCAATCACGTCTCACAGACGCGTCGAGGTTGCCATTCTCGTAACGTTGCCAGTAAAGTTAATTACAAGTATAATGCTGCAACTTTAAATAACTTAATTACACATAATCACCGCAGCTTCGAAAAATAGTCGCAGCGCCATTTATAGTAAATCTCTACTATTAAAGTACAGACAACTATAGGAAAAGACACAGACCACTTATATAGGAAAAGACGCAGCCAACCCACCGTAATTTACCGGCACCTAGACGAAGTAGCTTTGGTTACGGCGTAATGCTGAACGGTAGTTTGCTGACTGGTCGTTTCTATATCGGGTCGTGTCTTCATGCGCATATCTCTCTTGGCCCTCTCTTGTCTATCTATATATAGGTTCTCCTGCGTACGTGCGTAGGCGCCGCTAATAAGAGACAACCCGCGTGCGCCCAACGCACGTACGCAAAGACCTGACCACTGTTTCCTATAGTTCATTCCTATTCAATAAATTCATGACTGATTCCCAGCAAATGTATCAAATAAACTGGAAGAGTTATTTCAGCTATGGTACAAAAATTATGTTTTCTATCATATTTGTAATATAAGCATTTTAAAAGTGTAACTGTTTTTTCTGACTCGCACTAAAGCTTGCAAGGTGTTTGTGTAAGAATCCATTATTACCCTCTGAAGTTCATAACGAGGTAGAAAATGAACGTTGCCGGTCATATGTATTCACTGGCGTAGACAGGGGGCACCGGGGCCATGGCCAATCTATTCAGCCACTAGAAAAAAAGCGAGAGCGACATGCAGCGAAAAAGCGGGGGAAATGAGAGAAAAGGGCCTAAAAGGGGCTACAAGCGTCAAACGTCAAAGTCAAACGTCAAAGCGGGAAGGGGGAAATAACTCTCCTCTCCCTGCACCCACACCTGTTACCATGGGTGTCGATCCCAGTGGGATGGGGGTATATATATAAACAAAATTGAGGTGGGGGGATGGCCTGTATTATTCCCCCCCCCCCCCCCCGATATTTTTGGATCATGATATACATTAACTTAAATCTAATAATTATCCAAACTCATGATGTTGGATCTTGAAATACCATCACATTCTTTAATGATTAGATGTAAGGAAGTAAGAAATGCCATAATTTCAATGCGAAAATATCGTTCGCTCGCATTGTTATTCTCAATTAAGGGTTAAGGGGTTCCGTCCATTGGCGTAGATCCGTGCATTTCTTCTTTTCATTAAAAACCATTTTGGGATGCTCTAAAGTTTTATCGACAGATTTTTGAAAAAATTCCCTGATGTAGGAGGGGGATAACCCCTCCCACCCCCGCTCGGTCTCCTCGCTCAGTGGTGTATGTAGGGGACAGGGGGCACGTTCCCGGTGCAGCACTTGGAGGGGGCGCAAAAAACGCAAAGGAGAGAAAGAAAAATACGGGGAAATTAATAAAAATCATAATCTTAACTTCACTTTTTTTGCCCCGGGCGCCATAATCCCCATATAGATACGCCACTGACTTCGCTCTCTCGCATGCAAAATGTTGCGTCCAAATAATAATATTGAAAAGCGGTCCGGGCGTCGAACTATAACTTTCCGCCTAAAAAAATTGTTTGCTATAGGCTACAAGCCGTTATTTTTCTCTCAAATTTGCTAAAACGTCAAAGCTTTCGCGCTTCGCGCGGAAGGTGGAAACTCCCCCTCCCTGCACCTACCCCTGTTACATACAGTGCAGTATTGCGTCCAAATAACTGAAAAGCAGACAAGGCGTCGAAAAACGTAAGAGCTTTCGCGCTACGCGCGGGAGGGAGGAAACTGCCCCTCCCTGCACCCACCCCCTGGGGAGCACGCTTTGCGTGCTCATCACCAATTTCGCACAACCGCCCACTATCTTCTGTGGTTGATTGATTGAATTGGTTTATTGTCATAAAAATCATTAAACATGCAGCTAAAAGCTGACATTGTTCAATTGACAAGATAAAATACATTAAAGTACTGTTAAAATATAAATTAAAGTATGTTAATACATACACAGGCGTAGACAGGATTTTTCAATAGGGGGGGGGGGGGCAGACGTGAAGGATCCAACCGCATAGCCAGGATATATTATAGTGCTATGAAAATACTCCGATCAGAGTTATGATGAGTTTCAAATTTTTGGACCTTTTATTTGAGATCATCTTTAGGAACTAAAATATAAGTGAGCATGAGCTGTTTGTATAGTCTGAAAGTTGACATCAAGTAAATTCAATCAGATAAATTACAAACAGAAAAGGAACAAGATTAAAAGTCAGAAAGGAGAGTGATTGAGAAGTATACCAACAAATTGAATGTTAAATGGGATCAAGAAATTGAATACAGTAAGAATGTTGATTAGGGGATAATAATAAAATAATTATTGTATACAAAGGGAAAGTAACAGACAATCTAATTGTAGAGGGTATACTAGTCAAGAGTATAGGTTACAGGAGTTCAAGTAATTGAACAATTAATTATTAAAGGGAGGACAACATTATGTAGAATGTAACTGAATGAGGGAGACAAGTCATAACGATAGAACAATAAACACTACTTGTTATAAAAGGCTGATGTCATGAACTTGAACTCATGTAACCTACTCTTCACTATATACCCTTTACAATTATATTGTCTGTTTGTATATGTGACCGAGTTTACTTGATGTCAAGCTTTCAGACTATATATAAACAGCTAATGCTGACTTATATTTTAGTTCATGAAGATGATCTGAAATAAAAAAATCGAAAATTAGAAACTCATGACTCTGATCGGAGTATTTTTCTAGCACTGTATTTGTGTCATGAATGGTATAGATTTCAGCATGCAGCCACATAGGCCAGATACTTGGCAAGCTCCTCTCTTATGTCTGACAACATTTGGTCCATGGGCATGGTTGTCGACCCCGGGGTGGGGGGGGGGGGGGGGGGGCTGGGGGCGGGTGGGGGTATATATCAAAAAATAAAATGAAGTGGGGGAGGGGGGGGGGGGCTTGTATCATCACCCCCGATATTTTTTTAATATAATAAATAAGAATTACGATATATTAACTTAAAACAAATAATTATCCCAACTCATTATGTTTGATCTTGAAATACCATTACGTTAGAAAAAAGGAAATAAGAAATGCCATAATGTCAAGGCAAAAATATCGAAGAATTTTTTTTCGCTCGCATTGTTATTCTCAACTAAGGGGTTCCGTCCGCCCATTGTCGTATATTCCTTCTTTTCATTAAAAACCATTTGGGATGCTCTAAAATGCAAGTTTTCCAGACAGACTTTTGAAAAAGTCCCTGGTATGGGAGGGGCATTCAGTGGCGTATCTAGGGCAGGGGGTTGGGGGCAGGGGCACGTCCCCAGGTGGTACTTGGAGGGGGCGAAAAATACGCAAAGGAGAGGGGGAAAAGAGAGGGAAATTAAGAAAAATTAAAATCTTGCGCCCGGATTGTGCGTCCCAAAATCAGCAAGGTAAATGCACTAGAAATCTAGTTTCTGGAGGTTTGAAATGCAAAAATTTTCCAAAGCTCGGTCGCTTTGCTCCCTCGCATAATTATTTTCTTTCAGGATCTATAATTTTGCGCCCCAGTATATATTTCTTAAATAGCATAAAGGGTTCAAAATGTGAAAAAATAAAGGTGTAATTGCTTTGCTCGCTTTATCATGTAAGTTCATATGACTCCTGCTAAATATTGCAATAGAGTATAAAACAGCATTTGCAAAGGTTCAACTTTTGAAAGAAATCTCAACTTCAGGTAGCCTTACTGAATTTCTCGATTTTGTCTCAAGCCTACAGGGTTTTTGTTAGTTTTGCTCCAGATTGTAGAAGTGAGTGAATAGAAAACCGTTATCAATGTACGTATAGAATTCGAGCTTTTCTACCGCTCACTTGCGGTGGTCAAGTGCAAAATTTCTTGGGTAAAATGCACAAGAAATTGCGTTTTCAGGGTTAAAAATTGAAAATTTTGCCGCTCGGTCGCGTTGCTCCCTCTCTTATACAATACCGTAGATAGGTTTGGGCACTCGGGGGGGGGGGGGGGGGGGGGGGGGGGGTGGTAACTTCACTTTTTTGCCGCAGGCGCCATAATCCCTAGGTACGCCACTGGCTTCGCTCCCTCTCCGGTCACCCCCCCCCCCCCCCCCAATCATGAACATGGATCGACACCCCTCTCCATGGGCCTTATTAAAGGAAAGAAATTAATTTTTAGGGGCCGTCTGACAACCCATCCAGACGGAAAATGTTATCAATTGTTTGTGTTTTGGTAATGTATACCAAAAAAAAAAAAAAACACGGAAAGAAAACGACATCAACGGTGCATGACAGTTGATAAAAAAGAATAATCTGTAGTGAGGTTTTTTTTTTTTCACTTTCAAGTCATTATCTTGTTTTTTTTTAAGGTATTGTTTCCTTACTGTATTACAATGGCCGAACTTCTGAACTTCAGTGATTTAGCATTTGCCTTTATTTTTCTTCACTTGACCAATTTTGTAAATTGGTATATGTTACAAAACATTGAAATCATAGTAAGTGGTCATATCAAAATCAACCTTAATGATTTCACTTCACGCCCCCCTCTTGAATCAATCCATCTTTAACAACCATTACTACAACAGGTTAGAGAAGTTAAATTTGAGGGATCTTCTATTACTATCGACGTGACGAATGGGTTATGGTCCTGCCTGGGATCATTTTCGATGCTACATACTCTCATCATCTCAGACTCCTCTCTGAGTTTCCCGTCATCTTCACCTAAGCTTCCAGTCGTCACAAAGCTTATAGCAAAGGGGTGACGGCACAAAGCTACGAAGGTCTGCTCTCATCGCTCCCAGGCTTGAAAGAGATCGATATCACTATCGATGATGCAGAGAGGAACATTACGGCCAGCTCTAGGCCTATGCGTCATCAGACCGGGGATCACGTCTCATCCTCACTTTCAACAGAAGAGATGACTGACTCGAAAGACACGATTGCAGGACTGGGCCTTCTGATCAGCGAACAAACCCCAAACCAACAATGGCTACATTTGTTCGGGCAGAAGGGCAGAGATGAGGAATCCTTGGTTGACCTCTTTGGCAAGTCATTGCAGTTAAAGTGAGTAGGCTAGATCTAACGTTAGATCTAACTAGTAACTGCCTATGCTATATAGCCTAGCCCTAGGCCTAAGTTCTAACACAGCTGCTGTTACTGTTAGTGTTAGTGTTACTGTTAGTGTTGTTAGTGTTAACGATCAGTGTAGGCCTAATCTATTGTGCCAATAATAATAAGTCTTAAGATAGGGCCAATAGGTTTTAACTTTTTTTATTAGATTATAGATTTAAATCCCTCTATGGTCAATATTAAGGATATGTGCCAACTGCCAAGAGCACAACTTAATGAAGTTGTTATTTTTACGAGCACAAACGTTCTCATTCTATAATCTAGCCTAGGCTACTCATGTATGATGGGGGGACCTAAAGCTATGCACTTTGTTTTCAGCAGCTAAAAGGTCACAGAAATCACTGGCTTGTCACCAATTTCATTCCATATCCTGATTCTGGATATTCTAAAGTTGATTTGTGGAGAAAATTACGATGGGTGAATGTCAATAATGCACGTTTTCAGGTCGATATCAATGCCTGCGCCGATGTCAAATTTTGTTCTTAAAAATGAAGGGGTCCTAAAGCTACGCACATGCAATAAATGAATGCAAATTGATATTGAAATTGACTGTGTGTATCGCGTGTGTGTTTTAGCCTGATTTGAACGCGTTGCATTGCGCGTGTATGTGATTTGTATGGTGCGTAGCTTTAGGCCGGCGTAGCTTTAGGACCCCCGACCATACATGTAGGCCCAAACGCAGTCTATGTCTATGTGGGACTATGTCGACCAATCGCTGCTGCACTAAGACCCTAAGTGTAAAATAAAACAGAACACCCAAAATGATTGCAAAATCAATGTAAGCAGGATATAATTTACTTTCATTTGCTAGATTACCTGGTTCAGGGACTCTTCAAATAATATATTTTTGCTCCAAGATGAAATTGAATAATTTAAATAGTTATTTCCCTCTTCTTCATGTATACTAATGAATAGGCCTACATGATCTATCCTGGAGGCTGGACTAATCCAAGATAATTCACATAAAGCCTATTGTAGGAATTCAGACAGAAACATGTATGATGGGGTACAAGGTTAGGTTACCTTGTACATGACTATACAAGTGTTGATAGGTCTATTTTTGTAAAGCAAAGCCTTTCTCGCGAAGTGTTTTCATACATGTGACCGACATGCTGAAATCTACCGTGCATGTGTTAATTACACAGATACCGTCCTTGCATGCTTCTCTATTATTATACATGTATTATGTCTTGTTAAACTGGTGGAGATCCTCAGGCTCAGTTGGTGTGTTTACATAATCCTCACATTTTCTTCTCTTTTTTTCCTTTTGGTGAGGGGGTAATTTTGAGAAAACAGTACATATTTCATAACCATATTAATTATAACTCAGTAGGCCTATTCAAATGATTAAAACCAAATGCACTTCACGAAAAAAAAATTCAAAATTATACATATGATATATAATTTTATGACAATACTAATATAAATTTCATTACAATACTCACAATTATAGATAATAAATTTTGAGTATTGTTATCTTCTTGAATTGCATTGGGTGTCAATCCTTTGAATACTGGTATAATATTATATCATCGAACTGAATTGAAGAAAACAATTTTTAACTGTTGAAGTCAAATGCTTGTCTATGTCAAAGGGCACTTTCTTCAAAGGGTCTGACACCCCTTCCTGATAAAAAATGTGGTCAGCCTTTTAGATTTGTGTAATGTCCGGTCATACTTCCTACTGGCAATGTTTGGTGCAGCGGCGGATTTTTATTTTTATTTTTTTTTTATTATTTATTTATTATTATTATTATTATTATTATTATTATTATTTTTTTTTTTTTTTGGGGGGGGGGGCACATCCGGCCCGTACCCCCTTTGGAAGAAAAGTATGCACTGTGCCCCCCCCCCCCCCCCCCCCCCCCCCATTTAGAACGAAAACTTTTTTTTTGTTTGCTTGTCAGAGAATTATGGAGGGAAGCTAATTTTGGAGGTCTGGCGATTTTTTTTTTAGTTTGTTGCTACTCCCTCCCCCCCCCCCCCCCTACAAAAACCTGGATCCGCCCCTGGTTGTGTGCGTGGGGTAGGTGGGGTGAAATCGACCCGACTTCGTCGTCAGCTTGGGGGGTTGAGGGGCTAAACACGACGGCTACGGTCAGGCTGACAATGTTTTTGTCAATGACTAGTTAATCCATGTAACTTTAAGGCGTCAAATCTTATTGGTGTAATTTCGGGACAGGCTCCTGGCTTATTACGTTACTTGTCCGTAGCAATATAAATCAAAGGATAAAGTGGGATAGCTCACTGATGGCGAACTTCAACATACCATGTTAATAAATGAAGAAGCTTAATGGGAGGAATTTTAATTTGTAAACAAATGTTAGGCGTTACTCCCAGTGTTAAAGATCGTATGCTCGATTTGTAATGAAAATCACAAGTCAGAAAAAATTGGAACCAGCGGGATTCGAACCTGTCATCTACTGCTTGCCGGGCAGCGACTTAACCACCAGGCTATTCTGGTTCACGGCCAAGTCACGATGAACTGGAATCAAATACCCAAGATCCTCTTCTTTCTGACTCATTAATATACAACGGTCCGCCGTGGACAATAGTTAGTAAATGAAGAAGCTTAATGGGAGGAATTTTAACACTGGGAGTAACGCCTAAAATTTGTTTACAAATTAAAATTCCTCCCATTAAGCTTCTTCATTTACTAACTATTGTCCACGGCGGACCGTTCATCGTGACTTGGCCGTGAACCAGAATAGCCTGGTGGTTAAGTCGCTGCCCGGCAAGCAGTAGATGACAGGTTCGAATCCCGCTGGTTCCAATTTTTTCTGACTTGTGATTTTCATTACAGATCGAACATACGATCTTTAACACTGGGAGTAACGCCGAAAATTTGTTTACAAATACCATGTTAAGTGAAGTAAAAAAAATAAATGTAGATGAAGTAATTTGTGTGTGTGTTTTTGTTTATTTTTTTGTCAGTGAAAGCAAACGTTAGACATGGAAAAAGTCATTTCCTAAAAATGAATAGGATCACATTCTTTCCCTCATTTCTTTTTCAAATATCATGTAGGAGTGAATGTGGTGCTCTAAATTACGAGAGTTATGTCGTTCAGGTAAGTATATATTTTGTAATACTGAAACGTGCACATATAGCTTTAAAATGTGACCCGCCGCCTCAAAACCTACAATAAGTCGCACGGACCACAACGTAGCAAACAGCCCAAAATAGTAAATTTGCTTGGATCAGTCGATTTTCTGTTTTTGATAGAAATGGGTAGTTTCATTATCATTCTATCATGTCCCAAGTTTGTGAGTCGTAATCCCACTTAGAAATATGTTTTGGGGGCATTTTAAAATGACTCCTTTTTTTCACCTGTCGAGCTAATGAATGTTTGGAGAGCTTTTGTAATACTTTCATTCAATGCCAAATTACTACTTTACCTCTAAAGGTATTAAATTGATTTTTGGAGTGAGTAATGAATAGGTCATCTTGGAGCAGAGTGCCAAAATTTAGCCTAATCTGATAATCCCTTCATACCGGTTGCTATGGCCATTTGAATACCCAGTTTTACTTGGGCGCACACAGAGAGCGAAGGTTTAGCACTCTTTTGTTCCGAACTTAAAAGGCCATTTTCTCTGAATAGGAGTTATTGATTGCTGGTTACATACTGATTCTAAATGTGATATTCAAAGGCGTTACCATTGGGTAAACTAGGCAAGTGATTACCATTGGAAAGCTGAGAATGTCTACTTTCAGAAAATGTATAAAACAAAAATAATAATTTTGGCGACTTATTGTAGGTTTTGAGGCGTCGGGTCACAAATATGAAAGAAAGCGATATTCTCTACATGGTGGGAAATCACATCAAAATGACACTGTTTGTTTAAAACAATTAAATATTTTAGCTGAATGTTATTAAAGTGATACTTTGGACTTTTTTTTAAATTCTCGCTACCTCAAATATGCAATTTTCGACGTAGAGGGCAATATTATGTATGGAAATGGTCCGCATCTTCTCAACTTCACTTCCGGTCCGTATTGAAATACTACGGCTTATGAATAAAATGAGTGCTAAAATGCTTAACTTTTTGGATCGCATGACATAAACCACTCAAATTTTGAAAATGCAACCAATTGTCTCAATAAATCATGGTATCTTTTCAAACATGTCGGTTAATTTATACTCAAACTCGAGGATTTTTGTAATACCTGTGTATATTTTCAATGCAAAAAGACAAAGACTTGTCGACCCAATCGGGATATTGTCAGCACTGCGCATGCGTGGTTTGCATGACAAACCGCATCTGTTGGCGAAATTGCGTATTTGGGGTAGCGAGAATTGACATTTTCCACTCGTTCCCTATGTAGTGTCATGTATAGCCGATGCATGTGAATGTGACAAGTGTTCTGTTTGCATTTCATTGCAGAATTCGAGGCTTGAGATAAAGCACTGCCAACTATCTACTGAGATGATCGACAAATTGTGGTCCTGCCTCAGATCCGTCGCTTCTCTGAAGCATCTCTTCATCTCAGGCTCCTCTCTCAGTTTCCGGTCATCTCCTCCTGAGCTTCCATCCGTCACAAAGCTTATAGCCGAGAGAGTGACGTCACAAAGCTACAAAGGTCTGCTCTCTTCTTTACCTGGCGTGCGAGAGATCGATATCACTATCGATGATGTCAGGAAAGAAGACATATCCCAGATCCAGACTGGTCTTCGTCGACGTTTGACGGGACAGGAGCTCACGGGCATCAGGCTTAAAGCACCCGATACACTCCGGTCAGAGAAGAAGAATGTAGAGACGATGATGAGAGGACTGGGTCTTCTGATCGGGAACGAGGTGATATTGTCAGGTGTGGTATCCGGACCGGAGGAGGAAGTAATTGATCGCGTTGAGCCTTCGACACGTTTGATATCATCTAGTTTGTATATAGAACAGTAAGTATTAAATTACTACCGTACCTATTTTGTTTTAAGATCCTTTTATTACTTCCATTTTCAAAATAACATCTAACAATGAGTTAAACATTTTATAAGCACGCTCACTCATGCACATGGTATTATTGGATGATGAAAATTTACATTTAAAACATTTTTTTTAAAGAGTGAACAAAGAAAACAGAATAAAGAAGAAAAAAGAAGATTCAAAATTTCTTGCATCTATCGCGGGTTTCCTTTTAATCAGCGCGTTCTTGTTCATGTTTTTAATCCATACATTTGACATGAAATGGGCATAATTAACTTTTTTGGTCAGGTTAATATGTTGACTTTTAATTACCAAAATATCCACCTGGGGTCGTATTTTAGAAAATACTTAAGAATGATATTTATGAATTCTTTAATTCTCATCTTTTTTAAACAAAAATCTTAATCAAAATGCGTATTCGATATAAAGATATTTGCTAAGAACTTTTTTCTAAACTTAAAGACTTTCATCTTATCCGATTTTTCAGAGTTAGGTATAAAATCTTTGATTTTTTCCAAGTCAAAATTCTTAAATGGACATACGCATTCTAATGTACAATGATGATAGGTAAGAATTCTACCCTATATTTTAGCATATAGGGAGGATGCTTAAAATGGTCCGCTGGGCTGCAAAGATATACTAGTAGAATGAAAACCTATGGCTATGACTATGATGAAAAAATACGAATGGTGTTCCATTATTATGAATGCACGTACCGCACGTTTTAGACTTTTGACCTATTTATAGATCTGCACTGCGTGACGTGACGTGACGTGAGCTAGCCAGCTGTATTTGGAAGCGCGCGCAGTCGACAGTGTTGTCGTCGGCGCGGCATATAGTACGCGCAGTGTGGAATTGTGTACACACGTACACGTAGAAGTACAAGAAAAGAAAGAACCCGCGCGCCCAGGCCCACCACCGAAATTATAACACTGACTACAACTAGTTGGAAATTGTGAGTTAACAACTCTCTTTAGTTTAATCAATAATAATATGGAGACAGTGATCCCGGGCATTGTTAAGAGGTGAGATAAAATGTGTTTAATATAATTATGACTGAGACCTGAGTAGACCTGTAACATATTTAACGCCAACTTTTTTAGTTCTATCTAAGTAGAAGCCCACTAGGCTAGGCCTAGACGACTGGCAATGGGCTAGCATGCAGGCCACCGATTAGCCCTGGCAGGGCGACTGGACTAGCTAGCTACGTGGAGACTAGCTGAGGCCTGCCTAAAGTCTAAAATAGCAGTATAGCCTTGGACCAGGCTCTTCTAAATTGTTAGAAAGATAAGTACAGTGGCCGAGACTAGACTCTAGACGGTGGATATAGGGCCTAGGTCCAGGAGAAGAGGTCTTAACTGATCCATAGGCATAGCGCTAGCCTAAGTCTAAGTAACAACTAGGCCCTAGGGCTAGGGCCTAGGCCTAGGCTAAATCTAGTGCACAGTCGGTCAAGAAAAAAATTATGAGCATTTAATTTAGGCTGATCATTTTGTTCGGTTCTCCCGATCCCATACGTTTTGTGTATAATTTTCTTTTTTTCCTGCGATTTTCATTTTATTTTTAACAGGCAAAACGCAAAGGCAAATTTTGGCTGCAGTTGTGTTGCTCGACTTGGCTATGTGACTTTACATACGGTACATGTATGATGTAGGCTACAGTGTAATGACGTCACTGAATCTAAGTCTCTAAGACATTTGTTTAATCTGTCGGTGGTTAACGTTTTTAGAATACCATTAGGGCCTAGGCCTAGGGCATATTTCTTTAACTAGACACATTCTTATAAATTTTTCTTAAACTTAAGAAAAATGTCTAAGAAGTTTATTCAATACGGCCCCTGAAATCAATAAACTTTGACATAAAAGATAAGGCTCAATGATTATCAAAGATGTTTAATATTAGGTATGATTATGTCATGACAAAGGACGAGTAAGGTACAAAAATATCCTACCATTTTTACAGAAAATATCACAAGAAGAGGTATAAAAACACTTTTGTCAGAAAACTTGGTCATGTTTATGCTCATTTATTGCATATCACTCTCTCACATACATACACACTAACCTTCATCTCTCTCATGACTTTGATTTTAATTCTTATTATTTACTAAAAAGTTTTATCTTCTTCTTCTTCTTCTTCTTCTTCTTCTTCTTCTTATAATTATAATTATCATCATTGCCATTAACATGATTCTTATTTATTGTTACCATCCGTACTATCACTCTAGAATTTGAAATATTTTATTACCGACTGTCTTGTTTTTCTTCATCTTTCTCCTAAATGCTATAGGTTTTCTGGATCGCTGAACTCGGACAGACGCGTATCAAATGTAAGTAGGCCTCATTGTTTAGAAATGTTCAACAAAAGCAATTTATACATTCTGTCTCATAGAAAATGCAGCAAAATAAATGATATTTCTTTCTTATTTATTGCATTGCGCAAATGGCCTATTAAATTCATACTAGGCCTACAATTAAATGGCAATTTCCAAAAGACGTCAGAAAAAAAATGAAAATGGTTAAAAGTTACCCCTCCCCCCCCCCCAAAAAAAAAAAAAAAAATAATAATAATAAATAAAATAAAATAAATAAAATAATAATTCATACAAAATAACTTAAAAAAAAATAATACGATGTAGGCCTAGTAGTTGTAAAGCGTATGTTTTGTCCATGATAGTGAAAGCAAGAGATTGTATGTAACTCCCTAGATTGAATATGATGTAAAATTGACGCATTCATTTTCTTGTAATTCATTACAGATCCCCAAATTAACGATTAAGGACTGCCAACTATCTGCTGAGATGACCATCAGGTTGTGGTCCTGCCTCAGATCCTTCACCTCACTGTCCAAGCTTACTATCTCAGACTCCTCTCTCAGTTTCCCTCCATCTCCTCCTGAGCTTCCATCCGTCACAGAGCTGATAGCTGAGAGAGTGACGTCACAAAGCTACGAAGGTCTGCTCTCATCGATACCTGGCTTGAAAGAGATCGATATCACTATCGATGATGCAGAGAGAGACATACCTCAGATCACGGCTTGTCTTCGTCTGACCGGGGGACAGCAGCTCACACACATCAGCCTTAGAGCACCGTACTCACTCCCATCAGAGAAGAAGAATGTATCGAGAGAGACGATGAGAGGACTGGGTCTTCTGATCAGAGAACAAACCAACAACCTACAGTGGCTGCGTGTGTACGGGGTGAAGTGCACAGACGAGGAAGACTTGGTTTACCTCGTCGAGTGCTGCAGACATGTGAAGACGATGAAATACGTAGGGTAAGTTATTGTTCAACTCATAATATAAAATAGATTGTACGAGATGATTCTATTCCGTTTTCTACAGTACTAACGCGTAATAGTATGAATGCATAAAGGGATGAATAGTTTAGACGTGGATGTAGCCTCCTAGTTTTATGTTGATTTTTATTTATTACAAAAATAAATTATTTCTCCGTATTGTTATATTCTTATTTCAATGTGCATTAGTATTAGTATAATCTGAATGTAAATTGAGCAAAATAAACTTACATTTATGTTACTATAATTAGATCTATTATAATAATTTTAATTTTATTTTATTGTTATTATTATTATCATTATCATTAAGAGTATTAGCATTATAGGTTTTCCGTTCAGTGCAATCATTTTGGACACTCAAATTTATAATTCAAATTAACGCAAATGTCGCTCTTGGACGAATTCTGTAATTGAAATTAAGAATGCAAACATTCAAATTCAGCGAGTCAACCAAACATACATTCAGTTTACAAATTCGTGCATGCCGGTCTTATGAGATCAGTGCATGCAAGTTAACACGTTCGGTTTACTGTGTTAACTTGAATGCGCAGATCTACTATAAAAGTGATCGCATTTACAAGTTGAATTCACATTATGTGAATTTGTTTTCCTGTTGTTTAATTTGAATGCTCGGTCCGGATTCTTACTTTGAACAATTCTTTCTCGGTCGAAATTTACGTTACTTTGAACGCACGAAATGTGAATGTGAATGACCATTAAAGTGGCCGGGAAAACCTATATTAATATCATTAGAAGTAGTAATATTAGTAGTAGTGTTATTATTATTATCAGCATCATCATACACATTATCATTATTATTATTTACGTTTCCACGATTTCTTTTGTAAGCACAATGTTATTCTAGTCTACATGTGAACGATCTAACTAAAACATAATCCCCGAGTACAGTACATTATTCAAGCTCTTTTAATATGGCTTCAAAGAAAATATAGGTCACTTTTAAAGGTCATTCGCCTGACGCTCTGAGATTAGAAAACGATAAAGGAAAGAGAAGTGCATGATATAGATCTAGACGGCTTGTCTCGAATGGGTGGGTTGCGGGAGCGGGATGGGAGCGGGAACGGGCACACCCTTTCGAGACAAGCTCCCCCCCCCCCCCGGTTATCTCGAATGGACGCGTTCCCAGCGAGAAGTTCAATGAACGCGCCACTTCGAGACAACCGGGGGGGGGGGGGGGGGGGGGGGAGGGGCTTTCCTCGAATGGGTGTGTTGAGTAGACTTTTGTAACAGACGTTTTAGAAATTTTTTTAAAATGTACTCTTCCTGGTTTTTTCGTTTTTCTTTTGTCTAAGATGTAGAAAATATAATAAAACAGTATCTAAAAAAAGCTTTTGACAAGGAAATCATTATTTGTCCAAAATAAATAGGAGAATAGAATAATTATGCATTAAAACACACGGGGACGATAGGGCAAGTGGCGTAGATAGGATTTTTGTATTTATTTATTTATTATTATTGTATCCCCCGGCAGTATGCCGGAGGATACTTTGGATTCAGCAGCGTTTCGCCGCCGCCGCCGCCGCCGCCGCCGCGTCACATTCTTGTGTGCGCTCTAGCGGTCACATTTCTCGACGAATTTTTTTCAGACTTCCTGTGGACGTGTATCTTGGTAAAATCTGAACCCCTATAGTTTCTGGTGATGCTGCCCCCAGTGTTCCGTCTTTTATAGGGTAAAAGGCCATATTTTTGGGGATAGTTTGTGTGCGCTCTAGCGGTCACATTTCTCAACGGATTTTGTTCAAATTTTGTATGAAGGTGTCTCTTGGTAAAATCTGGAACCCTATAGATTTTGGTGATGCTGCCCCCAGTGTTCCGTCTTTTATAGGGTCAAAGGTCATATTTTGATAGATGTCTTGTGTGTACTCTTGTGTGCGCTCTGGCAGTCACATTTCTCAACGGATTTCGTTCAAATTTTGCATGAAGGTGTCTCTTGGTGTAATTTAAAAACCTATAGTGTTTGGTGATGCTGCCACCAGTGTTCCGTCTTTTATAGGGTCAAAGGTCATACTTCAGGGCATGGCGTGAGTGCACTCTGCAGGCCACATTTCTCAACGGATTTTGTTCAAATTTTGTATGGAGATGTATCTTGGTATAATCTACACATGTTTAATTTTTGGTGATGCTGCCCTCATTGTTCCGTCCTTTATATGGTCAAAGGTCATTTTTCCATTTCTTGCACTCTTACTTCTGCATTTCTTGACGGATTTCGTTCAAATTTCGCATGAAGGTGTTTCTTGGTGTAATCTAAAATCCTATAGTTTTTGGTGATGCTGCCACCAGTGTTCCGTCTTTTATAGGGTCAAAGGTCATACTTCAGGGAATGGCGTGAGTGCACTCTGCAGGCCACATTTCTTGATGGATTTCTTTCAAATTCTGTATGGAGATGTATCTTGGTATAATCTACACATCTTTACTGTTTGGTGATGCTGCCCTCATTGTTCCGTCCTTTATAGGGTCAAAGCTCATTTGTCCCTTTTGTGCACTCTTACTTCTGCATTTCTTGACGGATTTCATTCAAATTTTGTATGGAGATGTATCTTGGTATAATCTACACATCTTTACTGTTTGGTGATGCTGCCCTCATTGTTCCGTCCTTTATAGGGTCAAAGCTCATTTGTCCCTTTTGTGCACTCTTACTTCTGCATTTCTTGACGGATTTCATTCAAATTTTGTATGGAGATGTATCTTGGTATATCTCTCAACACATTTCTTTCAAATTTTATATGAAGATGTGTCTTAGTGAAACCTACACATCTAATTTCTACACCATCCTTTTGTTTGAGGGAGGGGATGGGGAGGGTCTTTGTCCCTCCTTCAAATCGCTGCCAGTGCCGGGGGATACATTTAGCATTGCGCGGCCCCAGCAATGCACATTTCTAGTTTTTGTTTGGCGTGCCCTGGGCCCCGTAACATAAAGAGTGTTTAGCGATTAATCGCTAAACTCCGATCAAGCGCTCATGGCAGTCAATTGCTAAAATCCGTAACACAAAGCACCCCCCTTCAATCAAACGCTATTAGAGCTTGATTCATAGCGATCGATCGTTATTAATTTTTGCATACAAACACCCTCAAGCTGTTTCTGAATAAAACATGGACAAATGCTTCCCATTGTTTTGTCTGTCGTTGTAATTGTACTCAACAGGACATTCACAGACACCATACAAAATACATTAGCAAATATCTTGTTAGTCTTTGTTTTTGGTTAGAATCAAATGAATGTGAGGTTGCATGAATTTATAATGGAATGTTCATTTAAAATTCAAAGGTCTGGTCGGGCAGACAGTCCAGAATAGAATGTTAATTCACTGCGGCGTATTTTTTTTTTACGGGGGGGGGGGCACAAGATGGCCATGCCCCGCCCCTTATTGGTGGGTGAGTAAGAAAATAGGAAGATGAGTGAGCAAGATAAAGAAAAAAATCCTGGGAAAATGTAAATAGGGGTCAAGTTTCGCAGACTCTGGTGGTTTCTTCCCCGGGGATGGGGGGTGGGGTGTTAATTTCCTAAATTGCCTGGATAGGGGGTCCAATATCTCAGAAAATTCCCCGGGATAGTGGGGTAAAACAAATTCCAACTTCTCCGGGATAGGGGGTCACTTTTGAAAAGGAGGTACGAGCATAGGCCTACCCCTTGTATGGGGAGTTGGGGGGGGGGGGGGGGGGGGGCGGCGGGTACAAACGACCTTTTGATATGCGTTTTGACTCTTGATAGTGGGTATTGATAGAATGATAGTGGCATTAAAAGGTGTTTCTAACTTTGGAAAGATAATAAACACACCTTGGCTTATGTCAGCACATGTCTGTAACACAATTTCACAATATTTAACAGGTCACGCCAAAAAAATAAAAATAAATAAATAAAAAATCCTAGCTACGCCACTTGCCCTTTCGTCCCCGTGTGTTATTATTCAATTCTCTTATTTATTTTGCAACATTTTGACCGAAATTTGTCAGTATGGTTGTACATTAAAAAGGTATAAAATTGACCAAAAAATCCATCGGGAAGAGGGCGTAACACTTCCCTGAAAACAACAACAACAACACTATACCAAAGTGCCCTTTGACCAAGCCTCGCTGGATGTGGAGAAAAGACTTCTTATTTTACATTCCAACCTTAATACGTCAAATGTTCTTTATTCAATTCCAATCAAACTTATGTAGTTCAAATTTGAGTATTTTTTCTTTCCTAATGTGCAATTTGGTGCAAAACGATAATTGCAGTCATGGCAGTAGTAAGTTCTTAAATTGTGAAAATTGTATTGCTCTCTCAAAATAGTTTACGAAGCAATTTCAAGATTTTGTAACACACCCATTGTCCATCTTCACCGTCTTGACAATTAGGCATAATAGAAGATCTCGCAAGGTATTTGTGTAATTAACACATGAATGGTAGATTTCAGCATGGCAGTCACGTATAGTAATATAGCGAGCAGCTGCTTTATTATGTCTTCTCAAACAGTTGCAGTTGGACAAAAATGATTGAGTTTACAAAATCCTCTCAAAATTTTTTGGCTACTTTTCAGAAAGCAATACAATTTTCACAATTTTATAACTTATGCATGAAATGGTAATTTCATATCAAATTTCACCCCACTTTGTAAATTCGACCTGAATTGAATTTAATCTTTTGAGTTATTATTAAGGTTGGAACATACAAAGCCTTTTCTCTACATCCAGAGCAATTTAGGGGCAACAAAGCTTGGTCAAAGGGCATGCTGAGGTGTTTTTTTCTTGCAGGGGAACGTTTACACCGCCTTCCTGATGAAAATATGTGTCAGGTTTTTTAAAAATATTTTTCTACTGTACAGCCACATACCTCTCCCATCTGGCAATTTGTTTTGTTTATTGTAATCCCCCCCCCCCCCCCCCCAAATCCTTGTAAGGAGAAGTTTGAAAATAGCCCAATACTGTAAGGGTTGAATTAGCATAAAAAGTTAGGAAAGTAAAATAACTTTTATGGAAAATACTGATTTATCTTGAAAATTTACAGTTGTAGATGAAATAATGGGAGAAAAACCCTCGAAGTGTCTCTGTGCAATGCCAAAATGGAAAGCTGTAAGGAGTGTTATATACGAGTGGGCGTCCCGGCATGATTTACATCAGAACTGTTTTATCCTAATAATAAACTTTTATCAACTTTAATTTTGTTACTTTTCTTCTTTAATGGCAGCCATTGGTGGTGCCAATGAGCTATCACAGATCTCATTGGTGTCACATGCTTTAGAAGGGTTGCATTTATAAGTTAATTCCGTTACTGATGAATTGATCGGGGGAAAAAATCACACATAGACTACATCGCTGCCCGAATATGAGGTGATTGTTGCTCAAATATCGGAATTTTAATACACAGGATTGTGCTGTTTGTATTCTGTCGTATTTCGGGTGGATCATCTGAATAGCATGATGTCAACAGTGACAATACCAGTAGGTGGCAGGGGTGCCCCATAACTCCCTTTCCCCTACCATCATCTCATGAACTAGGATCTAAAGATTTTTTTGCTTTGAATGATAATGAAATGACTACTTTTCCGGCTGTTTATTTTTCTCTCCCCCCCCCCCCCCCCCGAACATACCGAAGATGTAACTACTGTTGATAAACTTAACGTTGTAGGAATTCTCTGTCTGTTTCTCTCTTAGTCTATCTGTCTTTCTGTCTATCTGTCTGTCTGTCTCTCTCTGTTTCTAATCCTTAAGTCTGACACCCAGCGCACCTTACCTCCATCTCTCTGTTTTCTGCACATAGGCTTGTCTAGTGTGGGACTAAAGAGGGCGGCAGACTGGAATCTCATCTCAAGGGTCTTCGCACATCACGCGGAGGTCTCAAAGTGCGGGTTTGCCATGTAAGTTAATTCTTCCTTGCTGTGTGCACTGTTAGAGTACACTTTCACTGTTTGTTTGTTTCATGTGTGTAATAGCCACGATGGCGATACGTTTCTTTTGTTACGGTTCTCCGTCTTTTGCTTCTATTTAATTTTCTTTCTCTTGGTCAATTTTTCGGTGGCAATGTTTTTTTAATCTCTTTTTTGTTTTACTGTTAATCATCTGTTTCACCACTTTTCATTCTGTTTCCTCATTTTTTTTTTTTTCCATTTTCGACTCATATTTCTCATCTACTTGTTTTCTTAATCCATTTTCATATTAAATATGTGTTTCCCCTGACTCGATTTGCGTTATGCTCTTATTTTCGTCATATCGAATGCGCTTGCGTTCTTTATCTTTGTTATATGTGTGCGTGTGTGTTTGTGGGGGTTTTTTTCTGTTGCTTTAATTTTCAATATGATTGTTGTAATTATTAACGCTATGCATTAAACAAATGTTTATTTTTCTCAGCTCGTTCTTTGATTTGCTGTTGTATGTTTGTGTTCGTTTCGCTATTACATACACTCACTCTCTTAACTTTCCTTTTCTGTCACCCGCATAGCCAAGATTTTATTTTGGAGGGGCGGCCGGATCGCCAAAGAGAAGCGTTCCCCCGGAAGTGGGGGGGGGGGGGGGCGTTTGTTCTATATTCGAAAATATTATAAGTATCCACTTTTCGATGCATAATTATTATTGTTGTTTTGATACCCCATTTGATTTAGAATGGATTTAATAAGTACTACTGGAGCTCATTAAAAAGTTGTTCACACTCACAAATCCCGATTTGAAAAAAACAAAAAAACACGATTCTATCTTTTGAACATAGCGCATACGATAAATTTACAACCTCTTACTTTACAATAACAATTTGAATAAGACATAATGGGAGCACTCATTCCTACCGGTTTAAGCTAGAAACATCTACTAGTAGAATGTATTCAAGAGATAAAAGCAATCTTACAGAAACTAAACAAAAATGGTAAGGTAAGCCAGTTGCGGCGTAGTTTTCCCAATGTTATTACACTGTAAGCCGTGTTTCTCTCACGTAAACAAAGAATGTTCGTATGAAGAACATTCACATTTTCTTATTCGACATAAAATCATATTTTCAAAGAGTTATGGAAAAGGACGGTTGTTTTTATACAGATATTTGTAATAAAAGGGTAGCCCTACATACATCATATACATCTACATTTATCATTGCTGCTTCTTGTCCGTTTTCCAAGAGATACCTTTCACTAGTATTAGGAAAATGAATTTGGCTTCATTTCCTTTCTTCCCTTTTGTGTCTCTTTCTTTTTGAGGCACCTTTTATTTCGTCTTGCTTTCCTTTCTATTTCATGTTTTATACTCTGTATCACTACTACCGTTTTGTTGTTAAAGTTTTCCCCAGCATTTTGCACCTGGCTCATTCATGGAGGATGGTCTATAATTATGCATACTGTTACTGGCTTGGTTTACCACCGCCCCTTCTTTTTCTCTCTCTCTCTCTTTAATTCTTTATCGCTTTGAACTTTGCTTCCAATCTGCGTCATTGGTTTCTGGTTTACATGTATTTGTTTGATCATTATACTACGGTACTCTTAATTTATCCTGTCTCCTATGATTGTTTTCTGTCTCTTATATTTATCCCTTATCTCCCGTGACGGTACCCTCGATTTATGTTAAGTACTTGTAAATTGTAAATTGATGATTACTGAGAAAAAGAGCTTTCAGGCAATTATTTCAAGAGAAAAAAACCCCGATATGCTTAGTTCTGCTCTAAATCAGAACAACCGACAATATATATATAATGGAAGGAAAGTTGGTTTTTAAGTCCTTGCAGCATTTTAAATGTGTTTCTGTCCTTTATGTAAGGCAGTGGTGAAGCTTTATGAGACACGGTGCCCCGATAACATGGTGAAAAGCAAAACAAAACAGAAAAGAAGAGTCAAATAAAGAAGGGGGAAGAAAATGAGTAGAAAAATGAAAGGACCCTCTCCCCACCACCTGTTATTGCGCGCCCTGTTAATTCACATTTCATTCATTTGGTGAGATCGGTTTCCCCCAAATAATTGTCCTCTCAACGCCGCTACCCACTCCACGCCATTGAAGTTAGGCCACATGGTTTCCTATATAAGCTTATAAAGGAAACATAGATCTGTCTTCACAAGTATTAGCAGTCACCTTAATGCAATTAAGCGTTCAAAGATATCAATTATATAATACGCAATGTGAGAAAAGATCTCTATTAAGAGAATAGTGCTAATACGCTCATAACATGCAATATGATGTACAGACCAGTATGTTAATTATAAAAATCGGGGGGGGGGGGGATTTGTAGATGTCATTTTTTTTTTTTTTTTGCTTTCTGGGAAGCGACTCGGCCTAACTATCATAATTCATAAAGAACATGTAAACTAATGATCAACTTCAAAGGTTATAAGCAAGAACGCTTTCCTGATTCATAACGGAACCAGGTACTGATGCAATCGAGATGAAGTTTGGGTGAGAAAGAGAGAAGGGGGAGGGCGCTGAATAATGTATACATATAAACATTTTTCTTTTTAAATCTAGAATATCCCTCCCCCATTTCATTCTTTCTTATACACCATGTATGTCTATACCTACTTCAAATCAATTTCTCTCTTTGTCCCAAGCTGTCTCTCACTCTCTATGAATATTATTCCTTTTCAAGCCTTTCCTAGCTTTCTCATCCTCTCTCTTTCGTGCTTCATTTATTTATCCATATTTTCAACTCTTCTCATTATACCCCCGCCAAACGAAGTTTGAAGGGGGTATATAGGAATCAGTCGATGGTTGGGCGGTCGGGCGGGCGGTCGGTCGGTCCGATGCAAATCTTGCGGATCGAACTACTTCCTCAGTTTTTGACCGAAAGTCATGAAATTTGGTACACACATTGGTCTTGGTGGGAAGATGTGCAAGACATATTTTTCGGATGAGTAGGAATCTGCGTTGCCATGGTAACGGCATATTTATGGCAGAAAATCAAGGAAAACAGCTTGCGGATCGAACTACTTCCTCAGTTTTTGACCGAAAGTCATGAAATTTGGTACACACATTGGTCTTGATGGGAAGATGTGCAAGACATATTTTTCGGATGAGTCGGAACTGCGTTGCCATGGTAACGGCATATTTATGGCAGAAAATCAAGGAAAACAGTTTGCGGATCGAACTACTTCCTCAGTTTTTGACCGAAAGTCATGAAATTTGGTACACACATTGGTCTTGGTGGGAAGATGTGCAAGACATATTTTTCGGATGAGTAGGAATCTGCGTTGCCATGGTAACGGCATATTTATGGCAGAAAATCAAGGAAAACAGCTTGCGGATCGAACTACTTCCTCAGTTTTTGACCGAAAGTCATGAAATTTGGTACACACATTGGTCTTGATGGGAAGATGTGCAAGACATATTTTTCGGATGAGTCGGAATATGCGTTGCCATGGTAACGGCATATTTATGGCAGAAAATCAAGGAAACACATTGCGGATCGAACTACTTCCTCAGTTTTTGACCGAAAGTCATGAAATTTGGTACACACATTGGTCTTGGTGGGAAGATGTGCAAAACATATTTTTCGGATGAGTCGGAATCTGCGTTGCCATGGTAACGGCATATTTATGGCAGAAAATCAAGGAAAACAGCTTGCGGATCGAACTACTTCCTCAGTTTTTGACCGAAAGTCATGAAATTTGGTACACACATTGGTCTTGATGGGAAGATGTGCAAGACATATTTTTCGGATGAGTCGGAACTGTGTTGCCATGGTAACGGCATATTTATGGCAGAAAATCAAGGAAAACAGCTTCCGGATCGCACTACTTTCTCAGTTTTTGACCGAAAGTCATGAAATTTGGTACACACATTGGTCTCGATGGGAAGATGTGCAAGACATATTTTTCGGATGAGTCGGAATATGCGTTGCCATGGTAACGGCATATTTATGGCAGAAAATCAAGGAAACACATTGCGGATCGAACTACTTCCTCAGTTTTTGACCGAAAGTCATGAAATTTGGTACACACATTGGTCTTGGTGGGAAGATGTGCAAGACATATTTTTCGGATGAGTCGGAATCTGCGTTGCCATGGTAACGGCATATTTATGGCAGAAAATCAAGGAAACACATTGCGGATCAAACTACTTCCTCAGTTT
The DNA here is from genome assembly GCA_025617745.1 of Heliocidaris erythrogramma. Lineage (NCBI taxonomy): Eukaryota > Metazoa > Echinodermata > Echinoidea > Camarodonta > Echinometridae > Heliocidaris > Heliocidaris erythrogramma. Next base: position 55,420,262 of record CM046863.1, on the reverse strand, counting down.
TTGACCGAAAGTCATGAAATTTGGTACACACATTGGTCTTGATGGGAAGATGTGCAAGACATATTTTTCGGTTGAGTCGGAACTGCGTTGCCATGGTAACGGCATATTTATGGCAGAAAATCAAGGAAAATAGCTTGCGGATCGAACTACTTCCTCAGTTTTTGACCGAAAGTCATGAAATTTGGTACACACATTGGTCTTGGTGGGAAGATGTGCAAGACATATTTTTCGGATGAGTAGGAATCTGCGTTGCCATGGTAACGGCATATTTATGGCAGAAAATCAAGGAAAACAGCTTGCGGATCGAACTACTTCCTCAGTTTTTGACCGAAAGTCATGAAATTTGGTACACACATTGGTCTTGATGGGAAGATGTGCAAGACATATTTTTCGGATGAGTCGGAATATGCGTTGCCATGGTAACGGCATATTTATGGCAGAAAATCAAGGAAACACATTGCGGATCGAACTACTTCCTCAGTTTTTGACCGAAAGTCATGAAATTTGGTACACACATTGGTCTTGGTGGGAAGATGTGCAAGACATATTTTTCGGATGAGTCGGAATCTGCGTTGCCATGGTAACGGCATATTTATGGCAGAAAATCAAGGAAACACATTGCGGATCAAACTACTTCCTCAGTTTTTGACCGAAAGTCATGAAATTTGGTACACACATTGGTCTTGATGGGAAGATGTGCAAGACATATTTTTCGGATGAGTCGGAACTGCGTTGCCATGGTAACGGCATATTTATGGCAGAAAATCAAGGAAAACAGCTTGCGGATCGAACTACTTCCTCAGTTTTTGACCGAAAGTCATGAAATTTGGTACACACATTGGTCTTGATGGGAAGATGTGCAAGACATATTTTTCGGATGAGTCGGAATATGCGTTGCCATGGTAACGGCATATTTATGGCAGAAAATCAAGGAAACACATTGCGGATCGAACTACTTCCTCAGTTTTTGACCGAAAGTCATGAAATTTGGTACACACATTGGTCTTGGTGGGAAGATGTGCAAGACATATTTTTCGGATGAGTCGGAATCTGCGTTGCCATGGTAACGGCATATTTATGGCAGAAAATCAAGGAAACACATTGCGGATCAAACTACTTCCTCAGTTTTTGACCGAAAGTCATGAAATTTGGTACACACATTGGTCTTGATGGGAAGATGTGCAAGACATATTTTTCGGTTGAGTCGGAACTGCGTTGCCATGGTAACGGCATATTTATGGCAGAAAATCAAGGAAAACAGCTTGCGGATCGAACTACTTCCTCAGTTTTTGACCGAAAGTCATGAAATTTGGTACACACATTGGTCTTGGTGGGAAGATGTGCAAGACATATTTTTCGGATGAGTAGGAATCTGCGTTGCCATGGTAACGGCATATTTATGGCAGAAAATCAAGGAAAACAGCTTGCGGATCGAACTACTTCCTCAGTTTTTGACCGAAAGTCATGAAATTTGGTACACACATTGGTCTTGATGGGAAGATGTGCAAGACATATTTTTCGGATGAGTCGGAATATGCGTTGCCATGGTAACGGCATATTTATGGCAGAAAATCAAGGAAACACATTGCGGATCGAACTACTTCCTCAGTTTTTGACCGAAAGTCATGAAATTTGGTACACACATTGGTCTTGGTGGGAAGATGTGCAAGACATATTTTTCGGATGAGTCGGAATCTGCGTTGCCATGGTAACGGCATATTTATGGCAGAAAATCAAGGAAAACAGCTTGCGGATCGAACTACTTCCTCAGTTTTTGACCGAAAGTCATGAAATTTGGTACACACATTGGTCTTGATGGGAAGATGTGCAAGACATATTTTTCGGATGAGTCGGAACTGCGTTGCCATGGTAACGGCATATTTATGGCAGAAAATCAAGGAAAACAGCTTGCGGATCGAACTACTTCCTCAGTTTTTGACCGAAAGTCATGAAATTTGGTACACACATTGGTCTTGATGGGAAGATGTGCAAGACATATTTTTCGGATGAGTCGGAATATGCGTTGCCATGGTAACGGCATATTTATGGCAGAAAATCAAGGAAACACATTGCGGATCGAACTACTTCCTCAGTTTTTGACCGAAAGTCATGAAATTTGGTACACACATTGGTCTTGGTGGGAAGATGTGCAAGACATATTTTTCGGATGAGTCGGAATCTGCGTTGCCATGGTAACGGCATATTTATGGCAGAAAATCAAGGAAACACATTGCGGTTCAAACTACTTCCTCAGTTTTTGACCGAAAGTCATGAAATTTGGTACACACATTGGTCTTGGTGGGAAGATGTGCAAGACATATTTTTCGGATGAGTCGGAACTGCGTTGCCATGGTAACGGCATATTTATGGCAGAAAATCAAGGAAAACAGCTTGCGGATCGAACTACTTCCTCAGTTTTTGACCGAAAGTCATGAAATTTGGTACACAAATTGGTCTTACTGGGAAGATGTGTACAACATATTTTTTTGATGTGTCGGAATCTGCGTTGCCATGGAAACGGCATATCTATGGCAGGAAATCAGGGAAAAATCTTGCGGATCGAACTACTTCCTCAGTTTTCGACCAAAAGTCAAGAAAGGCTGTTGTCACGGGGCGGGGGTATTAATCATCATCTTCAGTGATATTTCTAGTTTTTACTATGTCTTACTATTCTCATATTCTTTTGATCTCACTCGAAACACCCCCTTATTATTATTTATTTATTCATTTTATTTATTTCTTTATTTGTATTTTTCGGGGGGGGGGGGTCTCCTTTCCTTCTTTCTTTCTTTCCTTCTCGTCTCAGTGCTACTTTTCTACAATATGGGACCTGCCTGCATCTTGTCTCCCCCACCCCCCTCTCTCTCCCGCTTTACTTTTGCATGTCTCACTTTTACTCCCTTATCCCCTCTTCCATTTCTTGCCCACTCTTTCTCATTTCCTCCTTAATAACTATAGCTACAGGCCCCTTCTCTCTCTCTCTCTCTCTCTCGTTCATTCTCTCTTAATCCCTTATTCTTTACTCTCCCTCCCCTTCCCTTTGATCGAAGTCAATCTTCCAGCAGACACGTCGGCATCCTCTTTCTCATGTACCCTCGTCCTCATCTTCTAGTTCTCATTCCTACCCCACTTGCTCTCAGGACTGTGTCTTGTGACTGTTAAAAAATATATAATAGATCTTTGGTGTAAACGATGCATGTACGTACCCTTTTCCTGGTTGTAAAACAGCCCAATTTGTTGTGTAAATCAATGTTATTTTCAGACAAGATACTTTTCCTCTCAATTGATATAACATACAGCACATGATGAAAATGGTTAACGTACTCCCATGCAAAATACACACACGCTGCAAAACATCGGATGTTTTGCTACTGCCATCCGATTGGGCTCAGTCTCAGAGCAATCGGATCGCAGTCAGATTGTGCAGTGTGCGCCGGGCTTTAATGTCCATGATAACGCAAAGTTTCTATTTTCATGGCTTTCAGTATTTTGCTTCATTTTTGATCGGTCTAAATGTATTTTCGTCGCCAGTGTTTCCTTTATCTTCTTCTTTTTTCTGTTAAATCACCTTCGTCTCTTTCACCATTTTTCAATCTGTTTCTTAATATTTGTTTTAATTATTATTTTATGTTTTAATTTTCGACTCTGTCGAGTTTTGTTTAGTTCTACTTATTATGTACTAATTTTCTCATTCCATTTCTTATTTTTATTTCTTTGTCATTATAACCGCTATGCATATGACAAAACTCATGTTTTGACTCATTGCTGTACAACGTTAGTGTTCGTTTCGTTATTACATGAACTCACTCCCTTCACTTTCCTTTTATTTTGGGAGGGGCGGTCGGATTGCACAAGCGAAGCTTTCGGGCTGGGGGGGGGGGGGGGGGGGGGTGCGAATAAGAAATTAAATTTTAAATGGAAGATGTCAGAGATTATCTGTTTCAACATTTTTAAAATAATGCTGGTATAGTTTATTCGTAATTCCGACGTTGCTTAGATATAATTCTTTTGCTTTCCCAGAAGCGACTTCATACCATCGGCCCATTTATGGATCATATAGCAAATGAAACATCCGGATAAACTGGAAAGAAAATAGCCCAGCTATGTTTCCTTATTCATACATATTCATTAGACAGTGCAGGGATAGATTATTTGAATTCTATATAAAATGCGCCTAGGGAAGAACTTTTCATGAACAATATGCAACGTTACCATGTGATTTAAGATGTCTGTTTCATCATTAATGGCAACAGCCATTGGATTTCTAAATTAGACACATTTTCCTCCTTGCTGAAAACATGTCTGTCTCATTGTAACATCATCCGTCTTCTTTTGCAGGATAATGCCTCTTTATATAATATGAAGGAGTACCACATTTCTCACGTTCACTGAGCTACAGTCATGACTACGCACTACTCTGGAAGCTTACATGGGAAATTGCCAACCAACCATACCTGACATACATCACGGTGAATATTAACTACATGTACAAGGATGAATGCATTTGCGACTATTTTACACACATGGTTGCATCATGATGTACTAAACAGGAATATGCATCGCTAACGACGTTTAATATGCCCACAATCATCTACATTATTTGTAGTATATAGTTATTACTATTATCATTTACTGCATATCATCATCATAACAGTAGTAGTAGTAGTAGTAATAGTATAAGAGTAGAAGAAGAATGGAATAAGTAGGAGTAGCAATAGGAGGTGGAGAGGGAGGATCGAGTAGTAGTAGCAGTCATGGTAGTAGTAAAGTAGTAGTAGTAGTAGAGTAGTAGTAGTAGTAGTAGTAGTAGTAGTAGTATAGTAGTAGTAGTAACAATAATGAGTTTTTTTTTTTATATAGTAGTCATGGTAGTTGTAGCAAATGAGTCATACTTACTTGGGGACCTTACTCTTTTAGTGCAATATTTCAAATATTTTGTCTCACTTTGGTTATACTTTCTAAAATTTGATATTGTTCGAACCGACATATAAGTCACAGTGCTTTCTATTGATTGGTCGTGTACATGGTTAGAAATGGAATTGTAATCATTGTCACAACTTCTACCAATATGCTATTCACCAGTACTCAACAACAATACGTGTGTTTATATAATAAAGTTCATTAGATGAACGGGTGTTATCTACTAATGTATATGAATATGTACATGTATAACAATGCAGCTACGTTTACATGTATAACAGTCTGTTTCATTGTCATCATCATCGTCATAAATGTGTATAGATTTGATACTTGAATACCGCTAGTTATTTAGTGTACTGTAAATAGGTTTGGATTCATTTCACTAAACAAAAATAACAGAGTTCTTTTAATAGATACAAACAGCGTTGTTGTCATCTCATAGTTATGATTTTAGTTTATAAGTTTTTAAGCTTAATTTTATTGTGATAACATGTGGAGATCTATGTAAAAGAACCGACCCAGTCTCACACTTAAATAGACGAATAGAGTCATAGTACCATCACCGTTAATATGACACTCTTGGTCAATTTAAGGGACATTTATATTGGCGCCATCTACGTTTGCAATCGTGATATTGGTTTCGGCAGAGTTGAGGTGGAATGAAGTCACTAAAGCGTTGTACGGAATAAACCGAAACTTTGAGGAGTGAATGAGGGGCGATTTATTTCACGATAACGCCACTGTTTTACACATTTCCATTAAATAACCTTGAAAAACAAGACATACGTTTAATGCAAAAATTGACAATAATATTTATGATCGATTCAGCTTTCTTGGGAAACTCGGCCACGATAGCAAACATAGATGGCGTCATTATAAATGTCCCTTAAATTGACCAAGAGTGTCATATTAACGGTGATTGGTACTATGACTCTATTCGTCTATTTAAGTGTGAGACTGGGTTGAAAAGAACAGTGAATAAACGTTGATCATGCGGTCATTAAGTTCTTAACAGTGTTGATATGAGATTGAGTTCTTAATAATGGATCAGTTACACACCAAAGAGTAGAATGTACTAATCAAGATATAATGATAGTGAATTATCAAATGACAGGTTTAGTGACCCAGTCAATTTATATGACAAGCGTCCCAATTTCATATCTCCGTATCCTACTGCTTCAACTGTAAATAAACGTAAACAAATAATGGATATGATGGATGTTTTCCTTTTAATAAAATCATGTAGATTTACCCATATACCTCTTTTAATTTATGCTGAAAACAAAGTCATCAAATATAAGTATGTACATGTACAAGACCATACACAATGGGGTATGCAGCTTATTGTATATTTGGTCAGGATTACAATTGTAAATAAGCAAGAAGAATTAAGTAATGATTTTTGTTCATCAACATGTATTCAAAATTAGTCTTCATAAAAACATGCAGGGTAGATAGTACATATGAAACACATTTACCAAAATCGTTGGGTAGATGACATTAACGTGTAGTATTGACAAATCAATGAAAGTCTCGTTTCATTCTGTAAAGATGACATTAACGTGTAGTATTGACAAATCAATGTAAGTCTCGTTTCATTCTGTAAAGATGACATTAACGTGTAGTATTGACAAATCAATGAAAGTGAAAAAAATAGTGTGCGTGATTATAGGCCTACGTAATCATATGCAAATGGAAAATGTATTCCATCTTGTTTGAAAGAGAGATATTTAAGACTTTGTCAGAAATGTCACATACCCCCTACCCCATGAACGTCATATGGGGGAGCGGGATTTGAAAATGTAATATAAATTTATATCACATAATGAGTTTATCTTTGCCATGTCGTTAAAGATATCGAATGTAAACTTTTCAAGTTTTTATGCTTTTACGTGGGAATCCCATCATTATGATATGTTTATAATCAAAACTTGTCTGATGTATTTATGTATTTTTAAACTGAATGATGACAAATAATTTGAATTGAATTGAAATAATGATGTACATACATAATGTTAAATAGTAGATGAGCAACGTCGAAAATACATATTTTGTTTCTTATTAACTGGTTCATGGTCATCTTAAGATTTCATTTCATCAATAAACAAGGATTTAGATATTCAGTACATAATTATGTGTAAATGTTTATAATAAGAGGTTATACTGTTTGCAAACTATACATTAGTCGCCTGATTTTCTTTGCATGTTTGTCTCCGCCGTTCATTTACCCAGGTCTCGGAGACCAGTGAAGGAAAGAATACTTCGTAAACTGTGACGGGAGTGAAAAATATCGTGTTTGAGATTGGGTTATCCAGATAATTGAAAAATGATTTGTAAAAAAAGAACATTGTTTCTGGCCAAGCCCTCTCCAATGTTTGCAAAGTATGTGTTAACAATTTCGGCTAGACGGTTGGGTTCAGAAATGACAAAACCGCTTTGTTCAATTTCTGAGATATGAGCTGTAGTTGAGCCTTTATTCAGTCCGTTGTTGATGCGTTCATTATCTTTACTGGGAGGTATTTATTATACTGAGGTGTTATGATATATGTATTATATTTTGTATTATGGCATCTGTATATTATATTTATCTTGTTTTCTCATGTACATATGTAAACCAATCGTGGAAAGAAATAAAATATAAATAAAATATCAAATCAAAATCAAGAAAGAAATGAAATAAATAATGTGAAACTAAATGAAAAATGACGGCATTTTACAAAGTAATGAATTCAATCTGTGAAATATTTGCTTTTTCTCTCCCCCCCCCCCTCCCGATTATCACCAATGTGAAAAGACAAACTAAATGACCTCTTGGAAAGATACAGAGAGAGAGAGAGAGAGAGATAGACGGACAATTGAGTTCAGAGTATAATGCAGATAGAGAGACTGGGAGTGACCGGGGGTGGGGTAGAGCGGAAAGTATACGGAGAGAAAGAGCAGAGAGAGACATAAAGAGAGCTCTATCAAGATAGAGACGAGAGAATAATAAATAAAAAAGAAACTCAGAGTGGGAATAAAAGCAACAAATAGAGATGGAGAGAGGGATTTATCAAGACAGAGAGAGGGAGAGAGATTTATCAAGACAGAGAGAGGGAGAGATTTATCACAAGAGAGATAGGAGAGATAACAGAGACTTGAAGTGGGGACAGAAGCAAATTAAGAGATGGAGAAGTAATGGGAGGGAGAGAGAGAGAGAAGGAGAGGTAAGATAGATCAGAGTAGAGAATGAGAAGGGCGATTGTTAGAAAGAGAGAGGGGGAGGGGTGGTCGAGAGAAAGGAAGGGGCGGGGTCCAAGAGAGCGGAGAGGAGAGAGAAAGAGAAAGTGAGTGAGAGAGAGTGAGTCTCTCCCCCCCCCCCCCCCCCCCAACTCTCTCTCTCTCTCTCCCTCTTTTTTGTTCTCTCTCTCTCTCTCACACACACATAATTATACACACATTACATTGTCGGGGGATGTTTATTTCTTCGACAATATTCTATTATACAATGTTTATACAGTCTGCTGTATGCAAAAGCAATGTAATGCAATGGTAAACGAATTGTAGAGAAATTGTCACTAGATGGCGCTCGACCACTCAACAACCATACATCACTGATCTCTACGGAAAGAGATCAAGCCATACATGTAATGACGTATAGAAACCAACATCCCTGGAGGGAGGGGGCACCCTGGGTCTTCACTCGGTCGCCCATCATCAAAATATGCATGGATGTGAAAAAATGAGTTCATTTTTAAACTCCTGACATTAATAAGCGTACATTCTTCTGCTTCTAATTAGACGGGTGATTGTTTTAAGTCGGCCTACATTTTTACGTTTTTATTTTCTTCTCTCATTTTATGAAAAGAAGGTCGTTCCTATATGTACAGTACATTGGATTTTCCGTTTAGAATTTAAAAAAAAAGAAGGTGGGGAAATTCTTATTTTCTAATGTTGAATTCTATTCTGTCTTCGATCATGGTGGTATATACGTAAAGGAGAATAGCCGAGGAAGTGTAGATTCGTAATTCCGAATCTACGAGGCGTAGCCGAGTAGATTGGGAATAACGAATCTACACTTCCAAGGCTATTCTCTGACTTAAACCATTGCATAAGTTAGAACACCTATATTTGGTATACCTGTACATTCGTACTTTTGTAGAATACAATTAACAATCCAAGGAAGCTTTGATGCGTGTGTTTGTGCAGCAGTACATGAACAGTATAGAGGAAAATCCAAGTGAGCTTTGAAAATTACGTAATGATTGAACTATTGCTCCAGGGTTCTAAAACTCTAGATTCGGACATGATACCTATTTGTTACGTAATTTCCATCCAATGTTGCTTGCGTGAAATGAAGCAATAGGGCGGTTTACGTAGTGATTCAAATTTATGGATGTTTCTTTCCTGGGGACCTAGTAACGAGGTATTCCATTAAACTGTTATTAATGAATGAACTACAATACTTGGAATCCAGTTTGCATACATTACTTGTTGCTATGTCGGGCAAGCCTCGGGCAAGCTTTCAGGTTGTCAAGAACAACCTTTGTTTCAAAAGTATGCATAAAATTTGAATCACTACGTAAACCGCCCTATTGTGTGTGATAGTGCATGACGCCAATAATTGTCCAATAAATCCGGTCCGATTCAACACCTTGTTATTCCCCATAATCACAGAACACAATTCAAATGTCATCCAGATTGTAAACCGATTCCCACATAACAGTACAGAACAACAATCAGTGGGGGAACTCATTGTGAACTTGGGGTTTAAAAAATGAGGGAGGGGGGAAGCCGTTTCTATGACTCCATTTTGGTTAGTACAGATCCCAAGTTTATCATTCTACAATATCTGTAGGGAAACTACAATGTTTTTTTGGTAAAATTATAAAGAAACTAATAAAAGGGGATGACGAGTGTTGCGGACATGACATGAAGCATGATATTAATGATATTTCCAGTATATTTGAGGCCGTTTTGGACAATGAAATATAAAGACACCCACTGGAATGCATAAGCTTGGAATGGTACATGTATATCTTGAACAGGCTTAACTACGTAAAACAACGGAAGACTCTGGTAACGTTGATTGCACCCTGATTGAGGCAAAACAGAAAATATTAAGGGGCAAAAATAATGAAAATTTATCTGAAGCATAAACAAAATGCAAATCATAAAACAACATGTGCAATCATAATAAATCATTTGTACTATATTCATTTCTTACATCTAGCTAAAAGAATAATCTTTGAATTGGTTGATAGCTCAATAAAGCTCTATTCTATCGAATGTCACATGATCAGAATATTTATGGAATCATGAGATATAAATATCAATCCTTTATAGAATTTTAAATTCATTTTATAATTTCACCGTCCATCGAGTAGCATGCATCACTGATGAGGTACACAAACCAAGTCATATACACATTGGCCCGTATTCTGAACTCCAGTTTAATTAAACTCGAGTGAAAGCCTAAGTGATTCAATATAAACATTGTGTAGAAATCAAATACGGCATGCTGGGATCATGATATACACGTATATGTAAAACACGCTATTTTTATAACCACTGAAATTTCAAAACCAGCAACGAGTTGTCAGGGTAACTTTCTTCATTTCTATTTTATTTTCAATCTAATGAGTGCTTCTTTTAATTCATCCAATAAGTAAGCAACCAAGTGACCTACTACTGAAGTCTTATCTGAGGGACCAGGCAACTGAATGAAACACGGAGACTATAACTCACTGTCCTGATTTTAAGCTGCAATCTCTCTGCCCCAGCAATGAGCTGTTACCAGAGTTTATATTTAATTGAATATTGCTTAAGATTGTATCTTATGAAGCTTTTATAAATTTCAGTATATAATTATATAACGCATAATTATAGACAATATAGACACTTGTTCGTGGTTTTCAAAGAAAGGGCTCATTCTAAGAATATTGCAATTATTTAATTGAACATTAATTTTGACCGCAATCCCATGCTCGATCCAGGCTTTAAAAGATGACGTTTTCTATTTCCCAGACTAGAACAGGTTAATTCAGAAGGGCATTGGTGAAGTTTGCTTTAATCATTGGCCAAACAGAGCAGGCACCTGAGAATGATTTTGTTACTGCGAGCCAAAAGAAAAAAAAAAGATCCTCAGCATTTTGGGGTCTCTTTTTAAGTCAAACAAATCTCTGACCACCACCCCCGGCTACCAGGGGCCTGAAACAGAGCATAATTCATTTTCCTGAATGCAATTACACCCCTTATATCACATCTTCCAAAAGGTCATGCACGTACTTTGATCGTGCACTACAATGGTCTTTACAGACCCATTGTTTCAAATGATCTGCTCGCAAATTCACTTACTCTCTTCTTCCTTTGACAAAAAACATGCAACAAATTCGTTTCCCTTAACTTCCTTTCAAAAATATTGCACAATCACTTTTTATCCCTAATGTCGTGTTGCGGGATCGTGTTTGTGATGTTAGTCCATTATAGTAACAATGACGAGTCGATGAGAGGTATATTGAAGTGCAGTTGTACATATAGTTTATTACAGTCAGAGACATAATATAATCAGCAGCATACAACATATATTATCTTGGAAATATGTCTAGCAGGAGTTGAGCATGTCTGCTCTCTGTGATGGTCAGTCCTGACTCCCTCCTGCTCCATTTATATCTTCAGAAGTATTATAGGGGGATACAGTCTATCATGTGAACAAAACGTGGAGTTCACATGAAGAGGGGGGCTGAATTCTGCTGGTATACATTAATCAAGAAGTTGTCTAAAGGACAAAGGAGGCTTATAAACAAAACGGAGATTATGAACAATTGGTGTATTATGACGAAGGATTAAAATAACACCTTTGAATTTGGGAGTGTGGGAACTGGAGTTGGAGGGGGCTTGTATTGAGAACTATTACATAACACTAAGCTGAGCCTTCTTCATGAAGAGTATGTTGAATGCGATGTACTAAGATCTGCTCACAAAGAAGTTGCGCAATCAGCTATTCTCTGTAAGCCTTGTTTATGAGGTAGAGACTATTTGAGCACCAAGTCGACCACATTAATTCAAGACGTACGCGTAACGCACTAAATGAATATTCATGACCTAGTCCAGGCGGCGGTAATCGCGAATTGGTGCTCAATATAGTGCCTTGGTGCTCATGAAACGTGTACTAAACCCTACGAGGATTGTAGGAGTGATTATCTGTAAAATTTTGTTTAAAATGAACTTTTACGTATCAGTATTGTCTTAAACATCTAATTATCTAGACACTGACTTTGATTTGCATTGATTATAATCCTGATGACTGTTTTCAAACAAAATAGCGCATTGGTGCTCATTATAGTGACTTGGTGCTCATGAAACGTGTGCCAAACCCTACGAGGATTGTAGGAGTGATTATCTGTACAATTTTGTTTAAAATGAACTTTATTTTTGTCTCAGTATTGTCTTAAACATCTAATTATCTAGACACTGACTTTGATTTGCATTGATTATAATCCTGATGACTGTTTTCAAACAAAATAGCGCATTGGTGCTCATTATAGTGACTTGGTGCTCATGAAACGTGTGCCAAACCCTACGAGGATTGTAGAAGTGATTATCTGTACAATTTTGTTTAAATTGAACTTTATTTTGGTCTCAATATTGTCTTAAACATCTAATTATCTAGACACTGAATTTGATTTGCATTGACTTGGTGCTCATGAAACGTGTGCCAAACCCTACGAGGATTGTAGAAGTGATTATCTGTACAATTTTGTTTAAAATGAACTTTATTTTGGTCTCAATATTGTCTTAAACATCTAATTATCTAGACACTGACTTTGATTTGCATTGATTATAATCCTGATGACTGTTTTCAAACAAAATAGCGCATTGGTGCTCATGAAACGTGTGCTAAACCATACGGGAATGTAGAAGTGATTATCTGTAAAATTTTGTTTAAAATGAACTTTATTTACGTCTCAATATTGTCTTAAACATCTACTTATCTAGGGGGTTAATGGGGGCCCAGTTTCCCTCAGTAATTCTCTGACAAGCAAAAAAAAAAGGGGGTTTTCGTTCTAAAAGGAGGGGGCACAATCGGAAAAAGGGGGCAGTGGGGCACAATGCATACTTTTCTTCCAAAGCCGGGGGGAGGGGGAACGGGCCGGATGTGCCCTCCCCCTAAATCCGCCACTGCTGCAATCAACCTCCGTTTTAGAAAAATGTCAACAAAAAGAACACATAAACAGTGACCTTAGAGGCCATAATTGTTTATCTCATAATCCTAATTCAACTAAACTTGGATGTTCTGTTCAGAATGATATTCTCCATGATTTAAACTAACAAAAGTATATTTCTATCAATTTCCGTTGCCATGGTAACCGTTATTCATGTAAATGTAGTTTTTAATGATTTTTTTAAAACAAATATATTTTTATATAATTCACTGTAAATATGAATTAGATATAATAACCAGGTAGTTATGGTATTGTTTGTAACTCTAATACACCCAGATAAGATCAGGAGTGATTATTAATCTTATCTTTATGATCGTTTTGAAATCTTTATTTGTTTAGTCGACTTGCTAACTGGAACAAGCAGTAATGCTAATAATGAAATTATTTCTTTGATTATGATGCATAACTTTAGAGGTATTAACAAATTTATGAATCATACAATCTACCATTTTGATAATATGTGATTTCTTTTTAAATCCAAAGTCGTAACTTTAGTGGCTTCAATGTACCGTGATGGTAAGCTGTATAGCCACTATGGTTATTTTGATTCTTGAACTTGCAACACTGAATATTTCATGTGAACAAATGGTGATTGGACATCATTGACGACAATCTGATTTAATCAATAATGAAATATTCTATAACAAATTAGGCATTGCGTAGACGTTGTACTTTAGAATGCATATCTTGCTGGTTATATTTTGTAGAATAGTCATTAGATATTATTGGTTATATATTGCGATCTTTCAACAACAGAAATCTCTATCTTGATAACAGTTTATTTTATTTTATTTCATTTTCAGGAAAACAATATAACAACAGAGAATACAAAGTACAATAACAGAAAAAGGGAATTACAAAATAAGAGTTTTAATAGTTCTGACCAATTAAAGTCCTATCGTTTTTATGATGCTTGTCGAGACAGTGGAATATTCAAGTAGAATTAATTACAGTTACATGAGAAGAACACTTGTTATTGATATCAAATATATTGAGTTGACAATGAAGTATAAATACTTAATATAATATGTAAATATTACTTTATTGCCTGTGTTGTGTTTGATACTTTTTTATTTATATGAGGATCATGCAGCCTATCACACAGATGCGGCGCTCCGGGGTGGGGGGCAGGGAGACACAGTGCCCCCACTTTTTCAAGTACCCAAAGTGCCCCTTTTCATAGCTGATAAGTGCCCCCTTTTTTCGTATAGTGCCCTTTTTTCTTTCTAATAAGTGCCCTTTTACCTTCTGATAAGTGCCTCCTTTAATCTCAGACATTACTGCCGCTTATGACATCCAATAATTGCCATTTTTTCCCCGTCTAATAAGTGCCCATTTCCCGTTCTAATAGTGCAATTTTTCCTTCGGATAAGTGCCCCCTTTTCCTCCGTATAACTGCGCCCCTTCTTCTCTCTGATAAATGCCCTTTTCACCTTCTGATAAGTAACCCCTTTAACTTCAGACATTAATGCCCCTTTTGAAATCTGTGGCTTTGTTTTTCGTCTTAATTAGTGCCAATTTTCCGTTCTAATAGTACAACTTTCATTTCTTATAAGTGCCCTTTTTCACCTCTGATAAGTGACTCTTTCTCTTCGAATGGCTGCCCCTTCTTCTTTCTAATAAGTGCCCTTTTCACCTTCTGATAAATACCTCTTTTAAAGTGCCCCTTTTACTTCTGATCAGTGCCTTTTTTTTCTTTCTACTAGTATTATTTTCCCTTTTGATAAGTGCCCCTTTTGCCTTCTGATAAGTGCCCTACCTATGTACCTATATTTATTTCATTCAATTTCAAGACATTTATTTCCAACTTTTCAATATAAGTGTACAAAGTAATAATGTTTATAACAAAAAATACGACATAATACACATTCATATGGTACATACATAGTTGGAGGACACACCTATATACTCGCTTACAAACTGAGTCCATAAAAGAACCACATAGGCCTACCTTGCTCAGAGAGGCTTCATAATAATAGATTCCGATCCCCTACTGATATCAGCACAATGAGAGGCAGTGGAGCAGGGCGCAGGAGGGGCGCAATTCTCTAAGTTATTCAAGAATGAGCAGTGCCCTTACATCATAACAGGAAGAAGGACAATTGTTTTCTAAAAAAAATTTCAAAGCTCGCTCGCATTTACCATTGTCTTTTTATCATATTAGGAAAATCGCTGCTATTCAAAATATCTTCAATATGAATAATCAGACCATTTTTTTTTATCTAGAGCTTAAAGTGGCATTTTCCGCAATAATTTCAACCTTTGTAGGTGCCCTCCCCCCCCCCCAAGTGCCCCTTTTTTGGTGCCCCCCCTCACTTTAAAAGACGCTCCGCCGCCCCTGCTATCACCCACATTGGGAGTTACTATAAAGTTCTGGATTCTGATCTTTACCTCCTATTTTGCTCTTTTTATTTATACAGTATATTGTGATATGATTTACATTGCACACAAGAATTATCTTTTGATGAACATTTAAGAGTGCATATGGACGTATATTAATGCCGTCTATTGCTTATAAGTAATATAATTTGATAATGCTGAACTCACTTTGCTTTTCAGATGATGATAGAATCTTAATTACATTCAAATGATTCTATAATGCTTGATAAATTTTTGCAACCATGGGCCTATTTCTATCTGTCAATCTCAAAGCACATATAAATCTGACAAGATGATTTTGTGGTTTACAATATGGAAAATATTATCCAGTGGATCCAAATTTCTACGTATCGATAATGAAAATCATAGTGTCCAAAGCATATTATGGTAAGGCAGGCTACTAAAATAAGGCAATTTGTGTGCCCCCCCCCCCCTTATATCCTTAAATCCTAGATCCGCCCCTGATTGAAATAGTTACAAATAAACAGAAAATATATAAATGTGGAGGGACAAAGGCCAAGGGTCTATCAAAGGTTTGTCCCCAAACATATATAATACATAAGATATATTATTTAAGAGAATTACGGACATTTTACACAACACAACTTTTTATAAACCAAGTTTTTAATAAACAGTGAAACTTATTTTAAGATCTGTGTAAATTATACATTAAATAATAAGAAATAATATTTTACACTGTCTTGTAGAAATAAGTATCTCATTCAACTTAAATTAAACATTAGTTGCTCCAGTTGGAAGGAATGAATGTATCACGAAGCACCAAGAACAATAATAACGTCCATTGGCGCATCCAGGGGGGGCACTTCGGCCCGTGCCCCCCCCCCCTTTTGGAAGAAAAGTATGCATTTTTACCATAGTGGATCCGCCCTTTTATCGATTGTGCACCCCCCTTTTTGAATGAAAACTTTTTTTTTGCTTGTCAGAAAATTATGGAGGGAAACTGGACCCCCATACCCCCCTCCCCCCCTCCCCCACTGAGCGACTGGCTGGCGAGAAGAAAAACATATGGATCTCCCTCCAAACAGTTTCCGCTAATCATTTCCCCCCCCCCCCCCCCTGACGCCACTGAAGACAATTATTCCTATAACCCCTGTATAGGGTTTAGCACACGTTTCATGAGCACCAAGTCACTATAATGAGCACCGATGCGCGATTTTGCTTCAAAACAGTCATCCAGACTATAATAAATGAAATCATATTTAGTGTCTGGATAAATAGATGTTAAAGACAATATTGAGACGTAAATAAAGTTCATTTGAAACAAAATTTTACATATATACCATTCTTACAATCCTCGTAGGGTTTGGCACACGTTTAATGAGCACCAAGTCACTATAATGAGCACCGATGCGCGATTTTGCTTCAAAACAGTCATCCAGACTATAATAAATGAAATCAAATTTAGTGTCTGGATAAATAGATGTTAAAGACAATATTGAGACGTAAATAAAGTTCATTTGAAACAAAATTTTACATATATACCATTCTTACAATCCTCGTAGGGTTTGGCACACGTTTAATGAGCACCAAGTCACTATAATGAGCACCAATGCGCGATTTTGTCCACTCCGATGCCCACTAATAGCCACATGTAATAAGAAGGCGCGCGCGCGCGTGTTGCATGAAGTCATGAATAATAATGTGTCCGACTTGGTGCTCAAATAGTCTCTACCTGTTTATGAGATATTGCGCAATCATTGTTTTGTTTTTGTTGTTGTTTTGGGGATAAACGAAAATTAAATGTGAGATTGCTTAGGGTGATAGAACAAGAGTCATGGTGGTCACGGCAGTGCCTAGAGCAGGATGTTCAACATTAAACGGAAGCACATAATCGGGAACGAATGTGAACTTGGAACTCAAAGACTCATCATAAAGGTTCACGTCATTTCCTGAACTGAATTTCGCTTTCTACAACAGGGAAACACCTCATGGATCTCTTTACTTACAACGCTGTGGCTTGTTTTCTTTGAGGTTTGTCGCTTATAAGCTAGAAAACCGAATCCTTCTCTTCTATTCTGTGAGTATCATGTTAACCACACACTGTATTATAATGATGTTACATTCACTTCAAAATTGCATTTTGATGATCTTAATGTATAATGTCTCTATTGTATGACGTGTTGGATTGTGCCTGTAAGCAACGTAGTGGGGCAAATACGGGTTTAACAATATAAAAGGTGGAGCCATTTCTGAGCATCGAAATATTGTTATTACATTGAGCACGCATACATGAAGGTACACAAAGAACGGATCGCATTGTCACTTTTGCTGGATTTTACATTTGGTGTGAAAAATATGATTTGAATAGTTAGATTTTTAAACCCGCGTAGTTAGATGTATTCGTCGGTGAATAATTTTCCGGTAACCACCACCTCATATTTGGGCTGCGAGATATCAGAATAGTCTCACATTCAGTCATCGGGGTGCACGAGCCTGAATATGTCACTTCTGTACATTCTCACTCAAAAAAAATGTGGGGAAAAAAACGTACCTCGGGAGTTGATATTCAGGTAAACGGCGACATTCAGCCCCTCTCGTTAAAACGTACTCTTTAGCATATGACTACAGGTGCCCAAGCGAGGGAGACTGGGAAATTGATTCCCTCTATGAAGGGGGTAGCGACTTATCAATTTCGCCCCCTTCCCTTACAAACAATAACAACAACAAATGTAATGATCTATAATTAAAACGATAAGCTTTCTAGTAATATACAGATTCAATATATTCCATAAATTTTGTTGCAGTGAATATTATGCAATATATAAATCCCGTCTACTGCGCATGCAATCTTCAGTCACAACATGTAGGCTGGGACGTGGCAAATATGACCCTTTCATTTTGAGGGGGAGGGGGGGGGAGGGGGGGGGGGGGGGGGGGGGAGGACAAAGTTATTTTGACCCTGGCCTAAAAATTTTCTACTTTTTGCTATGGGGATATAAAATAGGGGTGTGAAAACCCAGTGTTTTGTGTTCATTTGTTTATTGTTTTATTTTCAATTTTATTTATCATAACAAATAATAATGCATCCTTTTTCATATAGTTCAAAAGAGTTTGATATAATTTGCAAAGTAATCAGAATTTAATGTGACTATGTATCTAAAAATGAACTTGGAAATTGATGTAATCAGTCTCCTCTTTACACTTCTCTTCATTCTCTCTCTCTCTCTTTCTCGTATTTTTTTTCACGTTGCTGTGTTCTACGGGTCAACAGTTTGATCAGCATGGCGACTAAATTCAGCTTTGCAGGAGACATCTGTGAAGGAGACGACTGTGAGGCGGTCAAAGATGTTACGTACTACTTGAAGGAGAAGAAGAAGCTCTGCAAGGACTGCGCCTCCAAAGAGGGATGCATCAGGAAAGAGAGAAAGGGTAGGCCAAATCTTTATTGTGAAAAACACGATAAAGATATTGAATTGTACTGTAAAACACATGTTGTAGCTTTGTGCTCTTTATGTGCAGTGATAGATCACCAGCAGCCTTGCGTGCGACAAGATATTGAGGACGCTATCATGGATTATAAAGCGAAACTCAGCGCCTTGAAAGAAAAGGTGATGGACAAATTAATATCATATCGAGGTCATGCAAAACAGACTCGTCTGTGTAGACAAACAACCGATGCTCATCTACAAGCTTTGAAAGATGAAGTTGATTCGGTATTCGATGAGGCGATGAACACAGACAAAGACAGAGAACAGGAGGATGCTGCCAAAATTAACCAAGAGATTGATGAGAAGAATCAAATTCTCCAAGAGGAAATCCAAAAGATCAATGGCAAGATTCAAAAGAACAACGAGAAGAGAGACCAGCGACTTGAACTGAACCGTGCAAAGGCCCAGAAAAGACGAGAACCCATAGACAATAAACAACGACGTCTTCATACTGATATTCAAAACATCGCTGAAGAGTGCAATAGAAAGATTGGTGAGTTGGAAAAATCATGGCAAGATGGCACAAAAGCCACAGAAAATAAAATGCAGACACTTGCCACAGTTATCGACGACGGTAGAAATTTAGTCACAGATGGGCATCGTGTGAATACGTCAGTGGCTGATGAACTTAAGAAGCCACTGGATGAGGATGGGGTGAAACATGTCACTCGTACTGTATCAGGTGTGAGGTTTCTGAAGGATGCTGGGAGAGGGAAGTTTATTAATGGGAGGATTGACGGGTATGATGGTATGTGGAAGCTCATTGATACAATTAATGTCACAGATGAAATAACACGCCCGGCCATGGTAGGATGCATAGATGAATGCAATGTGATCATTAGAAATAGAAAATCCGATAGCAGTAATCCACATACATACATGTTAGATATAAACACTAAACACATTAAAAGAGTGAAAACCAGTAGAAGTAAGTCATGGGTTATGTCCTGCGCATTGCTGAATGATGACAAGGTAATATGCGGTAAATTTCGCATGCCTTGTAAAGGAAACAGGTTGAATGAATGGATTAGTGTGTATGACAGACAGTGGAAGCTGATCAATGACGTCACAATACCAAGAAACACGATGGATTATAGCACATGGGTGGATGTTGCTGCTGATCAAGATGGAATGATCATCGCTGCTGAGGTGGGTCAGTCTAAGATATACGTCATTAACCCAGCTGATGGTAAGATTGTGAATACAATCACGTGCAAAGAGAAGATAGTGATGAATGGTGTGCTGTCATCAGGTCACATCATCGCTCAACCCTTACCAGTAGACCACAGAGTTTTTATCATCGACAGAGAGGGCGCTCAAAGGGAAATCTCACATAGTGGTGTAATCTGCAATGTCTGCATCGATCCTATGAAGGACGACCTCTACGTCGCGACATCAGTTGATGACTACAAGACGTATGTGATCGATCAGGTGATGAGTGGGGGTGATATGAAGAAGAGAAGAGTGGCATCATTCCCTCGATTAACCAGACCGACGAGAGAATTTGAATCTTCTGATTTACTTAGATCACCCGTTGTCACGATGATGTCATCAGGGAATTTGATCGCTTGTGATGACGTCAACATTCTCGTATTCAAAAATCTATTGATCATCTAAACCAATTTGTATTGGATTTTGATGTTTAATGTTATTTAACTCTTTATGTGCCACACACATAACCCCTCTGTGCCACATTATTTTAGGGTCGCACTTGGTAGAGGGGTTCCTAACGGAATGTGCTGATTCAAAGGGCTATAACTTTTTACTGGGTGATCATAATAAAAAGTGTTGTGTATCATTGTTGTAGAAAATAAAATGGGCTTTCTAATCATACCATTATTTGTTTGATTTCCCTTATGAGCTTTTTCAATAAACTTACATACATTTTGTCAGAGTGTTTTTCTTTTCAACAGTGTTTTATAAGTCTGATACCTTTTATTTATATATAGTGTTTCATATTTAGACTTGATTTGCTGAGACCATATGACGATACGAAGATGATAAGAACGCTAGCGGTGTATAGAACACAAACAATGCATGCCGCAAATAAATGCTGCCCGCTACGAGCATTTATATGGCTGTGTATTGGACATTATGTGGATAGCATCAACAGCATCCATATAAGGAGGTGAATATGCAAACGTGTACATGTATAATGTATGTGTATTATAATCCAGATAAACATTAATAACACAAACTACAGGAATAGATCCAGCATTGTCATTATCATTTTTTTTTACATCGCAATGGTCATTGTCTGTATGACGTTTTTTACATCGCAATTAGAGGAGTTTATTTTATACGTTCATGAAATCTCTTTATTGATAACATTGGTATTTTCCATCACAATCAGAGGGGTTTATTTCATATG
Source organism: Heliocidaris erythrogramma (assembly GCA_025617745.1). NCBI lineage: Eukaryota > Metazoa > Echinodermata > Echinoidea > Camarodonta > Echinometridae > Heliocidaris > Heliocidaris erythrogramma. The sequence goes on along the minus strand of CM046863.1, from coordinate 55,398,942 downwards.
TTCATGTAATCTATATAATGATGACAATGGCATTTCAAATCGCATTCAGATGGGTTTGTTTTATATGTTTATGTGATCTCTTTATTGATGACATTGGTATTTACATCATAATCAGAGGGGTTTAATTGGTATGTTTATGTGATATCTATATTGATGACATTGGTATTTTACATCATAATCAGAGGGATTTATTTGATATGTTTATGTGACATTTTTATTGATGACATTGGTATTTTACATCATAATCAGAGGGGTTTATTTCATATGTTCATGTAATCTATATAATGATGACAATGGCATTTCAAATCGCATTCCGATCGGTTTGTTTTATATGTTTATGTGATCTCTATATTGATGACATTGGTATTTTACATTATGATCAGAGCTTTGTTTTGTATAATGTTTATCGAATTTTAACGGCATTGGTATTTTACATCACAATCTGAGTATGTTCAAGATTGTAACTTGTTGACTTTTCATATACAGTGCGTCCCGGAAAAAATGAAACCCCTTTTTGGAGAAAGATACCATAACAATCAAATACGATTTGATTGATTCATTGATACTAAGAGAAAAAGTACAATCTCTTCCTTCATCTGATACCGAATGTACTGTGAATCGTTCATGCATGACGGATTACGTACAATTACGGCTGCTGCCTGTCAGAAATAGTATTTCATGAAGCGTTTCGTTCCATCCGACAAGTGACTGTGCCGGTTCTAGGACGCACTGTATAGCTATGACACACATACATATCTGATATACATACATATCTTAGATAGATTAGGTGGTTAATTCCACGGTAACGGAAGGACATTTATATACAGTTTGTGTGTGATTGTCCTTCCGTTACTCTGGAATTGACCAGGTGCTAAATATCTAACCAGCTACATTATACAGAGTACTTGTAAATTAAGTGCTAAATATCTAACCAGCTACATTATACAGAGTACTTGTAAATTAAGTGATAAAATAGCTAACCAGCTACATTATACAGAGTACTTGTAAATTAAGTGCTAAATAGCTAACCAGCTAGATTATACAGAGTATTTGTAAATAGCTAACCAGCTACATTATACAGAGTACTTGTAAATTAAGTGCTAAATAGCTAACCAGCTACATTATACAGAGTACTTGTAAATAAAGTGCTAAATAGCTAACCAGCTACATTATACAGACTACTTGTAGATTAAGTGCTAAATAGCTAACCAGCTACATTATACAGAGTACTTGTAAATTAAGTGCTTAATAGCTAACCAGCTACATTATACAGACTACTTGTAAATTAAGTGCTAAATAGCTAACCAGCTACATTATACAGAGTACTTGTAAATTAAGTGCTAAATAGCTAACCAGCTACATTATACAGAGTACTTGTAAATTAAGTGCTAAATAGCTAACCAGCTACATTATACAGAGTACTTGTAAATTAAGTGCTAAATAGCTAACCAGCTACATTATACAGAGTACTTGTAAATTAAGTGCTAAATAGCTAACCAGCTAGATTATACAGAGTACTTGTAAATAGCTAACCAGCTACATTATACAGAGTACTTGTAAATTAAGTGCTTAATAGCTAACCAGCTACATTATACAGAGTACTTGTAAATTAAGTGCTAAATAGCTACCAGCTACATTATACAATAGTATTTGTAAATTAAGTGCTAAATAGCTAACCAGCTAGATTATACAGAGTACTTGTAAATTAAGTGCTTAATAGCTAACCAGCTACATTATACAGAGTACTTGTAAATTAAGTGCTAAATAGCTAACCAGCTACATTATACAGAGTACCTGTAAATTAAGTGCTAAATAGCTAACCAGCTACATTATACAGAGTACCTGCAAATTAAGTGCCGACTTCCTGTTCTTTATTTTTGTTCTGCCTTGAAGGAAGTTGTATATTTAGTGTTTTGAAAGAGCTATCAAGTTACATTATAGCTTGTAAATTAAGTGCTGAATAGCTAACCAGTTGCATTATACAGAGTACATGTACTTGTAAATTAAGTGCTAAACAGCTAACCAGCTACATTATACAGAGTACTTGTAAATTAAGTGCGAAATAGTTAACCAGCTACATAGTCACGATGATGTCATCAGGGAATTTGATCGCTTGTGATGACGTCAACATTCTCGTATTCAAAAATCTATCTAAACCAATTTGTATTGGATTTTGATGTTTAATGTTATTTATACATTATGTGGATAGCATCAACAGCATCCATATAAGGAGGTGAATATGCAAACATGTCCATGTATAATGTAGGTGTATTATAATCTAGATAAATAGTGATAACACAAACTACAGGAATAGAGCCAGCATTGTCATTATCATATTTTTACATCGCAATGGTCATTGTCTGTATGACGTTTTTTAAATCGCAATTCTCGCTACCTCAAATATGCAATTTTAGACGTAGAGGGCAATATTATGCATGGAAATGGTCCGCATCTTCGTCAACTTCACTTCCGGTCCGTATTGAAATACTACGGCTTACATGTATGAATAAAATGAGTGCTAAAATGTTTAATTTTTGGATCGCATGACATAAACTACTCAAATTTTGAAAATGCAACCAATTGTCTCAATAATGATGGTATCTTTTAAAACATGTCGGTTAATTTATATTCAAGCTCGAGGACTTTTGTAATACCTGTGTACATTTTCAATGCAAAAAGACAAACACTTGTCGACCCAATCGGGATATTGTCAGCACTGCGCATGCGTGGTTTGCATGACAAACGTCATCTGTTGGCGAAATTGCGTATTTTGGGGTACCGAGAATTAGAGGAGTTTATTTTTTATGTTCATGTGATCTATATATTGATGCCACTGGGGTTTTTTTACATCGCAATTAGAGGAGTTTATTCTAAACGTTCATGAATCTCTTTATTGATAACATTGGTATTTTCCATCACAATCAGAGGGGTTTATTTCATATGTTCATGTAATCGATATATAATGATGACAATGGCATTCCAAATCGCAATCAGATGGGTTTGTTTTATATGTTCATGTTATCTATATATAATGATGACAATGGCATTTCAAATGGCAATCAGATGGGTTTGTGTTATATGTTTATGTGATCTCTATATTGATGACATTGGTAATTTACATCATAATCAGATGGGTTTATTTGATATGATTATGGAATACATGTATCTATATTGATGACACTGATATTACATTACAATCAGAGGGATTTAATTTATATGTTTATGTGATCTTTATATTGATGACATTGGTATTTTACATCATGATCAGAGCTTTGTTTTGTATATTTTTATCGAATCTCTATATTGATGGCATTGGTATTTTACATCACAATCTGAGTAGTTGCAAGATTGTAATTTGTTGACTTTTCATATACAGTGCGTCCCAGAAAAAATGAAGCCCTTTTTGGAGAAAGATACCATAACCATCAAATACCATTGATACTAAGAGAAAAAGTACAATCTCTTCCTTCATCTGATACCAAATGTACGGTGAATCGTTCATGCATGACGGAACTGCTGCCTTTATCAAAAATAATATTTCATGACTCGTTTCTTCCATCGGAAAAATAAGTGACGTACTTTACCGGTTCTGGGAAGCACTGTATAGCTATGACACACATACATATACATAGCTGATATGTATCTTTGATAGATTAAGTGCTAAATAGCTAACCAGCTACATTATAGAGTACTTGTAAATTAAGTGCTAGATAGCTAACCAGCTACATTATACAGAGTACTTGTAAATTAAGTGCTAAATAGCTAACCAGCTACATTATACAGAGTACTTGTACATTTCAATGTGTTGACTTTTCATTTCGCTCTGAGATATGTTGATTAGTTTAATACACGATTTTGCTGTCTATAAATTATACGCATTATACAAGATCATAACAAATTACATCTGCAGAAGTATCTGTCAGATTCAAATTTGTTGATTTTTCATTTTGCAGAGAAACATACGGTCTTTGAATAATTACTATAATAGTGAAATAAGCTGTATAAATGTGTTAGTTACCAAGAGACTGCAGGTATACCAGTAACACATGTTAATAAAGTGTACAGCTGTATAAATCCAGGGGTAGCTATATAGGTAAATGATTATTTAAAAAAGAAGTACTATCAATCTTGGCTCCTCCCAAAAGTGTCAATAAAAAGAAACTTTGATCAGTAGGCCTATAGTTGAAAGTTAGCTTTAATGTATAATAAATACACCGGATAAAACTTTTTTAAAAGGAAATGTGAGAAAAACATAATATAAAAGAAACCATAATATAGGTTTTCCCGGTCAATTTCGTAAGATCGTCAGTCAATTTCATTTTGCGTGCATTCAATTTCAAGGATTTAGGTCGCGCACAGCCGATTTGTAATTCAAATTCATTTTCATATCATTCGAATTTGTATTTATGTCATTTGAATCTAAGTTTTTGTCAATCAAATTCGCACTAAATGCACCTAGTTCGCAAAACGTTCATTAAATTTAGCAAAGAATGGCAAGAGAATTGCGCAATACTGTTATTCCAGCATTCAATTTCATTTCGGTCATTCAACTTAACACGTTGAGCATTCAAAATCAAATGTAGTTCCAGTAAATTTTGTCAGTTGATAATTATTTGGTATTTTCATTCTTTCCTTATGAGTTTTCTGCACACATGGGTGTGTTTTTCAATAACATTCTTTTATTTTTCTTCTGTTTTATTATTTTTATTTTATTTTCTTGTGATTTATCATCATTTTGAAATTTAGTTCTAGGAATTTTTGTTCTTCATTTCTAACGTTTATAGTGCCTGCAGAATTGCATATTTTCTTGATTGATTTTTATTTTTTTTCATAATCTTGTTTTTTCATTTATTTTCTTGATTGATTTTTATTCTTTTTCATAATCTTTTTTTTTTCATTTATTTTCTTGAATGATTTTTATTCTTTTTCAAAATCTGTTTTTTCATGTCTAACTATAGGTTTTCCCGGTCAATTTCGCAGATTTGTCATTCAATTTGATAAGGGAGTCATTCAAATTCGCGAAAAAGATCTGTGCCATGAAATTTATCATTCAAATTCATTTTGAGGTCATTCAAATTCGCACTTCGGTCAAGACATTTAGCGTTTACATCATTCAAATTCAAATATACATGGAGAGCATTCAAATTCGCTACCTCGCTTGGAAGCGTCTTTTCGAGCATTCAAATTCGCGCGTGGGCATTCGAATTCGTAATGAGTTCATTCAATTTAGCATGTATTTAGCGTTTGTGTGTTTTGCTCATCTATTCAAGTCGTAATGTTTAAAATAACATGTTTTGTCATGTACAGTTGTTGCAGCTATATATATATATATAGTTAGACATGAAAAAAATCAATCAAGAAAATAAATTACAAAAAAAAAAAGATTATGAAAAAAAATAAAAATCAATCAAGAAAATCTGCAATTCTGCAGGCACTATAAACGTTAGAAATGAAGAACAAAAATTCCTAGAACTAAATTTCAAAATGATGATAAATCACAAGAAAATAAAATAAAAATAATAAATCAGAAGAAAAATAAAAATGTTATTGATTATAGAAAAACACACCCATGTGTGCAGAAAACTCACAAGGAAAGAATGAAAATACCAAATAATTATCAACTGACAAAATTTACTGGAACTACATTTGATTTTGAATGCTCAACGTGTTAAGTTGAATGATCCGAAATGAAAATGATCGCTGGAATAACAGTATTGCGCAATTCCCTTGCCATTCTTTGCTAAATTGAATGAACGTTTTGCGAACTAGGTGCATTTAGTGCGAATTTGATTGACAAAAACTTAGATTCAAATGATATAAATACAAATTCGAATGATATGAATTTGAATTACAAATCGGCTGTGCGCGACCTAAATCCTTGAAATTGAATGCACGCAAAATGAAATTGACTGACGATCTTACGAAATTGACCGGGAAAACCTATATATATAGTGAGTGTGTCACTGTGTTGGCTGTCAATGTATACTCTGAAAAATGTTATTCATAACGTACATGTAGTTATCATGAATTATGTTATATATATAATGTTTCCTTTGTATAGTAGGCCTATGTCATGTTGGGCAAAAACACACAAACGCTAAATACATGCTAAATTGAATGAACTCATTACGAATTCGAATGCACACGTGCGAATTTGAATGCTCGAAAAGACGCTTCCAAGCGAGGTAGCGAATTTGAATGCTCTCCACGCATATTTGAATTTGAATGATGTTAACGCTAAATGTCTTGACCGAAGTGCGAATTTGAATGACCTCAAAATGAATTTGAATGATAAATTTCATGGCACAGATCTTTTTCGCGAATTTGAATGACTCCCTTATCAAATTGAATGACAAATCTGCGAAATTGACCGAGAAAACCTATAGTTAGATAGTCATATGCAGACTATCAGTACCGACAAAGAAAAAAATAATAAAACATAAAAAGAGAGGATAGAGAAATACAGACAGAAAGGCAGATTAATAGAGAAAGAGAGAGAGAGAGAAAGAAATAAATGGCATAATTAATGGAGCAAGTCAATATAGAGGGAGAGAGAGAGAGAAAACATGGAAGAATTAGCAAGTCATTGTTATATAATTAAAAGAGAGAGAGAGGGAGACAAACTTAAATCATTCAATTCAAGGAGGGAGAGAGAAAGGGAGAGGGAGAGAGAGAGAGAGAGAATGGGGCGGTAAAGGAGTAAAGTAGAGAAATCTTCAACTTACAGACTATTGTTATCAGAAATGGGGGATCATCAGTGATAAAACAACATTTTATTCGATAATCTCATAACCTTCCTACATCCATCATCATGACACCAAAACGCAAGCATTTAGATACTGTACTTAATTGTTCTCAGTAACAGTTGTGTTTAGTTCTGTTGTTTATAACAGGGAGATGGGAGTTTCTATGATTGGCCTACAGACACTGCGTGCTTTCCTAAAACGTTGTGCCTTTGAAACTACATATATTTCATAATAACCTTTTTTGTACGGAATGGATTGCTATTTATTTGAAATTTTACGATTTGAAATGTTGTGTTCCAATAATTCAAAACGCTATAGACCTACATTATATGGCCAGTACTTTGAAGATCAGACAAGTTGTAGAGGATGAATACAATTAATTTTGTTTGGTAAATAACTACGTGTGACCGGGACTATATCGAAAGTCAGACTGTGGCAGAGTGTTGTGATATGTGAAAACTCTACGCGCACAGAATAATGATGTTCTAAACTGCAGGCCTACTCTTCTCCAACTCGCACCCTTGTATGATGTTGTAATAATCCAAGGTTCGTTGAGGTGAACCGTTTATTATTACAACATCGAGCTTCGTATATTTATCAAGGAAATACCGACTACCAGTTCATAAACGCGACTTGAATTTCAGCCAAACAGGAGCACGTATTTGGGTTTCCTGTTCCGTGTTGCATTTCAACGTAACATTTAATGCAGTATCTCCTTATGACATAGGAGTCTTTCGTTTCATCGATAGGCCTACGTTTTAGGAAACCAGTGCTTTTTCGATCCACTTTCAACTTTGCTTCATCTACTCTCCATAAAAATCGAGTGATAATTGACGTGATTCCCTGGGGATTGAAAATAGACTAAAAATTCACAATCTTCATTTTAGAAAGCACTGTACAATACATCGACAGTCACTCCTTAACAAGTGATCACCGTAACTGGGCTTTCAATAAACTCAACAAGACCAAACAAGGAAAGTCTTCGGCCAATAAAGACAGTACAACAGATCGACAGATGTACAGCTATATCAAAGGAATTTCCGAAGCACTTCGTCGGAATTTCGACTAGTTTGGCATATGGGTTTGTTACAGACCTACCAGGACACTGAGATAATTCTTAGTATCATCGAAGGATAAGACAGAAAAGAACATGTCGAGTTTATATGATTCTTATTACTTTAGAATGGTCTCACATCGCTGACGAAGGCTGTAGCTGAAAAATTCGGAGACGAACATATTCATATTGACATCAAAAGTTAAACTCTTCAATATCTTATGACCAATACAGATGAACTCTCACGATAGTAAGTGATCACTCTTGTGACTCCCGGAGGAGAGATAAAATAGTGAAAATTAAATTTAGAGAGTAAAACATAGTATAATGTGGAGTGGAAATTCTTCACCTTGTATTCACAACAAGACAGATGTAATACTGAAGATAGTTTGCACGGATAAAGATGGAGGAGACACGAGTCAGATAGTCAGAAAGATGAATTCCTGGCAGCCTACAATTCCGTCAGGCCCTCTGACTATCTCGGTGTCTCACCTCGCCAACGGTGTCCAGGGAACGGTCAAGATGAATGCGGTCCTGAGTACTATGGAGTCCTGCTATGATTTCACTATACAGATTGATAAGGGAATGCTTAATATCACCATGATCACACAGGATTACAGCAATGATGATGGTGATGATGATGGTGGTGATAAGGATGATGAGGATGATGATGGTGGTGATGATATTGATTATGGTGATAACTATGATGTTGTTGATGATGATAATAATGACGATGGTAATGATAATGATGATGATGAGCATGATAGTTGTGATAGTGATGATGATGACTATGATGATTATGATAATGATTATAACGACGCTAGTAATGATGGTGAGGATGATGACTGTGATAGTGATGATGATGAATATGATGATTATGATAATGACAGCTCTGGTGACAATGATGATTATAACGATGATAATTATGGTAAAGATGATGAGGATGATGATGATGGTGATGACTATGATGACCATGGTGACAGTGGTGATAAATATGTTTATAATGGCCACGATGATGATGGCGAGGATGATAGTGATTGTGATGATGACTATGATGGCTATGATGTTGATGATGACCGTATAATTCCATTATGCCATGTTATGTAAGAAGTTTAGTTTAAGAAGAGAACTGTTTTTTGATTATTTTAATCACAAATTATAGATAACTTTGAAAACGTAAACAATTTGCCGAATTGTCAGTGAGTAAGACGGCTGATGAAGGAATGTCGGCATGCTCACTCAAAAGGGAGTGCTTTACCACTCAATTTAGAGTGAAAATTCCTTCGCTCTTAATTTCGAGTGGCAAATTCACTCCTCTACATTCAGAGAGTATAATTGCAGATGATTCCATATGTCAAGAATCCTGGAAGCCCTTTCGGATCCTGTTGAGTGGGGAGGGTCACTTCTTTCCCCTGGAATATGATTTACTTGATAATACTACTGTCCCAATTTACGAAGCCATGTGAAAGTACATGTAGGAATTTCTGTTATTTTGTTGGTTATAAGGGAAAGGGCTATATTATATTCCTCGCATCTAAAATAGAACAAACAGACAAAGATGGAAGAATATTGTGACGTCACTACACACGTGGCAGCCATCTGTCCAATCAGGGACTAGTATCTGCGTAACGTGTTCAATGTAACAGCTACATGTATAATGAAAACGACACCGGTGAAACGGTCTGCACAGCAAAATTTTGGGACATTTTCACATTTCGACTTGTTGAGGGGGGAACCTCAATGTTAAGCTTGAAGAGAGACAGCTAGCCAAGGATATGAAGAGGTAGAATGCGGTGGGCTTTGCCATAAATTTGTAAGGTCGGGGGGGGGGGGGGGGGAGGGATTTACCTACTTACTGGATGCCGAATGGAGTTCCACATGCTCTACACAGATTTTAAGTTCATTTTATGTACGTGAACTATTGTTGTAAGTGATTACAATGTATGTGGACCGCAAGCCCCTGGGAACGATTTTTTCACTGGGGGTGCTGTGAGCATTTTAAAATTCAGTTGCTTATCTAGAAATTATGGTGTCCGGGGCAAACAATGAAGTTGCGCCCCTACCACCCCCCCCCCCTCCCTCCATGTCATTGTGATGCATTTCAATCCCCAAAACGCAATTTCTTCTACAATAAACCCTGTAAAATGTTCAGTTGTGGGTTTTTTATTCACTCCTTCGCAGATGGGCACAACATTAATGGAAACCATTAAGAAATAGTCAAGGAATTTAAGAAGACAACCGAAAATTGAAATTTCTTTAAATGTTGGACCTTTGCAAAAACGATTTTCTACACTTAATCCTATATTGGGGCGCTATAGTTATCAAGAGGATGATGCATGAAATCCAGAATGATCGCAATTTTCTTCATTTTCTCCTCATTTTCTTTCTCTCTTTTACGTGTTTAGCCCCTTTAAAGTGTCGTCCAGGGCACGTGCGCGCCTGTCCCCCGTATATATACTCCACTGATATTATTAAAATTGTTTTGCTAAGTCCTTGGCAAAACCAAAACTTTGGCAGAGGGGGGAGTGAGGTGTGCAGACCCTGAAATAAACTTTAAATCGCCATGAGTTTTTAAAAGAAAATCACTAATTTGAGTAAAAATCAAAGGAAAAAAATCGTTGTTGATTTTCTTCAAGCGACATAACAAAATCATTCAAAAATCATTGAGTTTTCTAATTTATTGGCTGAAAAACTCATCCAAGTAAGAGTTAATGTATTTATTTTGTATTAAGGGCTATAAATCGATTTAAATCAAATACAGTCAAACTTGCTTTAGTGACCACCTGTCTATAAAGACCACAATTTTCCTTTCCCTTGAAAAGTGTTTCTCATCGAAACGTGTATTAAAGGAACCTGTACATAAAAACCGCCTGCTCATAAAAACCGCTTTTCTTGTCTCCCTTGAGCGGTCTTTATAGACAGGTTTCACTGTACATGTAAATACGATCTATTTGTTTGAACCCTGCAATAGACACAATTTGCATTCTTGCAGTTACATGTACGTGGAAATAAGGAAGGAAATCCGTTCATAACCTGACAAAATGTGTTTGTGCGAGTGTGCTAAGAGCGAGAAGGGGACTGATTTTTTTTTTTAGGTTCCAAACTTTAAAGGCACTTTTTGTATCAGTGCTCTGGGCTAAATCTGAAATTTCCCCACCCCACCCCTTTCCCATGATTACAAGAAATTGCTAGGGAGCGTAGCGACCGATTGGTAATTATTTCTGGAACTTTTAAGCCTGAAAACAACCCCCCCCCCCCCCAAAAAAAAAAAAAAAAAAAAAAAAAAAAAGGAAGGTCCACCCTGATTACAAATTTGTTTTGAAATTAAAGAAACAGATCACTGAAGGTTCGAGCAAAATCTGATGAGAAATAAGAACGTTATGATTTTTTGAAGTTGCGATCAATGAAACACAAATTGGCAACTCCGTGACATATCCCTCTTACTCCTCTCCCATTTTCCCTGTAGTCCCAAAATCATTAATTTCCATTTTCTTAGTTTCTGATGAAGGAATAAATTGGTTTCATAGAGGTTTTTGTGTTTTTGAGCAATGGTTATATCTAAGGGCTTATCTCGAAAGGGTGCGGTGCGGTGCGGAGCGTTCAACGCACCCTTTCGAGACAAGCGGGGGGGGGGGGGCTTTTCTCGAAAGGGTGCGTTAACTAGTCTTCCACATCAGTCGTTTATAATAAAATTAAAATAACGAAATATCATCTATTTTCTAACTTAACGTGGAATTTAGCTTGCATGTGTTTAAAAAGATATAATCAAAAAAATATTTTGAACTAAAGAAGAGCATGCTACGTGAGAAAATGTCTGCAACTCTCCTCAAATTGAAATTTGTGTGGATGTGATTACAATGATTATAGATAGCATATACATGTATGCCAGTGAATAAATTCTTCAGATGTTATAGAAATTAAAAGATAATTTCAATTTGTTTTGGCAAAATGAAAAAAACAAGAAAAAGGGCAGCCGATATGCACCCCCTAGGCCTACTGTTTTTCTCCTCCAGTTGTCTCTTTTATCAAATGAAATTCAATGTAAGACTTTCAACGTGTGTCTGATTAAAATGAAAGAAGTAAAAATGGCAATTAATTTTTATTTGTAATTTCATTTTTAATAACTTATGCAGTCAGACTAGTTTACATAAAAAATGAATTCCATGCACAAAAAGATATGGATCATTATTTTTCATTTTAACCAAAAAAAGAATGATATGCAATACTATAGGTAAAGCGCTTTACATTTTTTTAAATATTTAAGTAAATTATTGGATTGTTTTTTTTTTTTTTTTTTTGCGCCAATATTTTCACTACTTTAATTCATTATAAACGACTAAAATTTAGTTTTATTTAATTTTCAATCTGTACCTTCCATTTTGATTATTTCAATTTAAAAGACGATGTGTAAGACTAGTTTACGTCAATGGTGTAGGAATTTCTATTCCTTAAATTCGATTATAAACGACTGATGTGGAAGACTAGTTAACGCACCCTTTCGAGAAAAGCTCCCCCCCCCGCGCTTGTCTCGAAAGGGTGCGTTAACGCGCCACTCCGTTATCAACGCACCCTTTCGAGACAAGCGGGGGGGGGGGCTTTTCTCGAAAGGGTGCGTTGAACGTTCCCCACCGCGCCGCGCCGCACCGCACCCTTTCTAGATAAGCCATATCTAAGGGGCATGTATGTTTGAATATTTACTTTAGAGAAAATGGAAATAATGACTTTGGGCAGATGGGAGGGGAGCTCGCAAGATACGTTATATAGTTGCCAATTTGTGCTTGATTGATTACAATTTCAAAAATTCATAACTTTCTTATTTTTGTGGTATTTTGCTCAAACCTTCACTGATCTGTTTCTTTAGTTTTTCTGCTCCTTTTAAAACCAACTTGTAATCAGGTTGGACTTTCCCTTTAAGATTTTACTTACAGATAAAATCACAAGCGAGCACTGCAGTTTCGAGTTTGGGAATTTGATAAACTGTCTTCTATTCAATTATTCCCTAAATGTGACCCGCCGCCTCAAAACCTACAATAAGTCGCACGGACCACAACGTAGCAAACAGCCCAAAACAGTAAATTTGCTTGGATCAGTCGATTTTCTGATTTTGATAGAAATGGGTAGTTTCATTATCATTCTATCATGTCTCAAGTTTGTGAGTCGTAATTCGACTTAGAAATATGTTTTTGGGTCATTTTAAAATGACTCTTTTTTTTCACCTTTCGAGCTAATAAATGTTTGGAGAGCTTTTGTAATGCTTTCATTCAATGCCAAATTACTACTTTACCTCCAAATGTATTAAATTGATTTTTGGGGTGAGTAATGAATAGGTCCTCCTGGAGCAGCGTGCCCAAATTTAGCCTAATCCAATAATCCCTTCATACCTATTGCTATGGCCATTTGAATACCCAGTTTTACTTGGGCGAACACAGAGAGCGAAGGTTTAGCACTCTTTTGTTCCGAACTTAAATGGCCATTTTCTCTGAATAGGAGTTATTGATTGCTGGTTACATACTGATTCTATATGTGATATTTAAAGGCGTTATCATTGAGTAAACTAGGCAAGTGATATACCATTGGAAAGCTGAGAATCCCTACTTTCAGAAAATGCATAAAACAAAAAATATAATTTCGGCGACTTATTGTAGGTTTTGAGGCGTCGGGTCACAAATGGGGTAATTAACGAAAATTCAGTCGACGAATTTAGCTATGTAACATTAAGTTACAATTTTTTATTTTTTTTTTGTGGGGGGGACGCAATATTTTTTTTTAAAAGAGACTGATAAATAAAAAATAGGGGGAAAAAAGAGTAACACTTTTGCTTCAATATTTAACCTTCTTAAAATGCTGTTTATGTAGCCAATATTGGAATGCGAAAATAAGAAAATCCTGGAGCAATACATGCGAGGGAGCAAAGCGACCGAACTTTAGAATTTTTCATATTTTGAACCTAGGCCCATCAAATTTTGATTTTTGTATTTCAGTATTTTTAGGACCATATTTAGGTAGAGCATGATGGAAAACGTTCACACATCAAATTTGACATCAATCAGTTCATGGTGGCCCAAGGTATGGCTATATGAATATCTAATTAGCCCCATTGAAGTCAGTGTGAATTGGCCTGGTTCTTAATAGTTTAGAACCAGGCCAATTTAACACTGACTTCAATGGGGCTAAGGAGGTATTCATGCGCCAATATCTCGGGGCCCAATGAGCCAATTGCCATAAAACTTGGGCTCTGGATGTTTTTCACCATGTTCCTTTGAGATATGGTATAAAAAATGTCAAAATGAAAAAAAATGGCCTTTTTGTGACGTCATCACTTCGGTACTCTATATAAGAAAAACTCGATTTTCTAATTCAATTTACCCTATGGATTTGGGGCGAATAATTAATAGAGCAAAAGTTTCTTCACGGTCTCTCTTTTGCGTTTTTGCTCCCCGGCACCTGCGGCAAGTGCCGCCATAGAAATCTGGGGGTGCTGCAGGCACCCCCGGCTCCCAGGCGCCTGGTGGACTATTGTGATTCACTTAACGTGGCATTGTTATCGGTGATGACAACACATGTTGACTATTGTTGTGATGTGAATTATTACAATTTATTACAATGTTTGTGGTATATTGTTGAAAAGCGATTACACTGTACGTGGACTGTTGTTGTAAGTGATGGCAATGCAAGTGGACTCCGGGGGGGGGGGGGGCACTCAGTATATATTATATATTATATTTCCACTAAAATTTCCGCTCCAAAGCATATCATTTTTTTATCAAGAAAAAAATGGTATGCTTTGGTATGCTTTCATCCGGGCTTTCCCCATTGCTTCCAATCCCGTTCCAGTTCACCCAGGGAATTCAGTTTTCATTCATGCTGAGCGCATGCATGCGAATTAACCCCGGCTGCACACACCATAGACTTGCCATGATATGCAGCGTATTTACATTGTAGCTAATGGGAGCTTGTGGGAACCAGTTCCGTAGCATTATATTCATATTTTAATCCAGTTCCAAAGACCCCTTTTCCGAAAATGTCCTTTTCATGAGACGTTTGTTCCGAAGCCCCCTGTTTTTTATCTTGCCAGCGGCAAATGCCTACCACTTTTGTGCCCCCCCCCCCCCCAAGTGAACTGTACTTTGTTGTGATTACAATGTATGTTTACTATTGTGATTACAATGTACGTGAATTATTGTTGTGATTACAATGAATGTGGACTATTGTTGTGATTACAATGTATGTGGACTATTGTTGTGATTGCAATGTACGTGAACTATTGTTGTGATTACAATGTACGTAAACTATTGTGATTACAATGTATGTGGACTATTGTTGTGATTATGCTGACAATTGTAATTACAATATTCGTTGTAAATGATTGTACAGTGTTTTTGTAGTGTAAAAACAAAAAATATGTATGTGTTTTGCTCATGGCAGCCCGTTTTCCCCCTCTCATGTATTGCTCTGAAAACATTCAATTGCCTTCATCCCTCTTCAGGATGGGCATAATTTAAATCAACTTGATTTAAATCGTTTTGTAGTGAGCTATTTAAATGAACATGATTTAAATCGCGATCTAGATCGCCGTAATTTTTTTATAAATCAGCAATTTAAATGAAATGTTTGTTGTCGAGTCTCTTCAAGAGACCAAAAAAAAAATATATATATTAAAACAAATCATCGTTTGTTGCTCTTTGTTTTCGTGTTATTTTTTGTTTGTTTGTTTGTTTGTTTTTTTTTTTTTTTGTGGGGAGGTCTAAATCTTAATCCAAGTCTTTTCAAGTTTTTGAAAATAATGTCGGATACAAAAAACAATCTGTCTCCTTTCTGTAGGAGCAACATTCAATATATATATATATATATATATATATATATATATATATCCTTTTTTTTTAATCATTGGTTTTTCCAACCCTGTCCCTCTCTGAAATACATTCAAACACACTCATTCTACCTAAAAAAGCCAATATAAAGACAACTTGTTAATGAAACAGACTCAACAATTCACATTTTATGCATATTTCATATATTTCATATTTTGAAAAGAATAGATTCATAATACACGTTTCTTTTTCGAGAATCATATAGGGCATACACTTTTCACACTCTACGTATTTGCTTATGTTTGAGGCAAATTACAGAAAATTATTTGATCAATTTTCAATACAATATTGCGTCTTAGATAGTGCATTGTAACTATTCTGTACATGAATATTTAGGGGAAATGTTCTTTAAATCTCAGAATAACAATATGGTTTGCACTCTTTATTAACATGCATTATCCAATGCACTTATTCGCTCTGAAATATTCCATTCGCTTTCTGACAAGCTATTTCGCGTATTGACTTACAATAAATTCTGTGATTCAACTGAATTAATGAAATAAGATGGAAAATAATTAAAATTTAAATCTAAAATAACTTTTATCTTGGCTGATATCAAATGCCTTAATGTTTAACAGGCGTGTTCACACATATATTCAAATTTTATGCATACTTAAACAAGGGTTGTCCTTGACATCCTGAAAGCTTGTGAGAGGCTTGTCAGCCATAGCAACCAGTAATATATGCAAACTGGATTCCAAGTATTGTAGTTCATTCATTAATAACGGGTTAATGGAATACCCTGTTACCAGAATTTACAATAATCTGTAACAAAACCTGACCTTGAAATCACGCAATATAGGAACTACCTGGGTTTTTTTTTAGATGTAAGGTTATGTCAAAAATTATCGAAAAAGGTAGTGAAAATATTTCGATTTCCTTTAAAATCATTTCAATTCAATATAAGACATTATCATGGGTTATACATTCACAGTATCAACATTATCCTTTTCATTAGAGAACATCAACATGAATTTTCCACTTCAGTTGTTTCTTTTTTTTCTTAAAGTTGAGACAAATTAATGACAGTTGAGTTCCTTTCAAATTATTAAAAAATAATTTATAGCCGGACCTGATCTTGATGAGATTCACATATTAAAGGAACTATTCATCTTTTGGAATTACAGGTTGAAAATAAATCGGACTTGATTGTTTTGATATTGATGATTTTAGAGTTATTCATACTATTTATTTAATTTAATGTAGTTTTTGAGCTATACCAGAAAAGCGAAGTGAAGTACGATGCCAGCAAGCTGACTCACAAAGTTTGAATATCCAGGAAAAAAATTGTCATTTTAAACAAGATTAAAAACATATTTCAGCATGGTATTTTACCCCGAAATTTTGTCAGATGGTAGATTAATAAATTAACTTTCAGAAAATATCAAAAACATGAAATAGAAATTTGCACCCCTAACAAACTTTTTTCAGCTGTTTACTCTAAAACTCCCATTGCGACTTATTGGTCGTTTCGTGGTGGAGGGTCACATATTTTTATGACCGGGTCAAATAGACCTGTTTACTTAATGATTCAAATTTTATGCATACTTTTAAGCTTGCCAGAGGCTTGTCAGACATAGCAAAAAGTAATGTATCCAAACTGGATTCCAAGTATTGTAGTTCATTCATTAATAACAGGTTAATGGAATACCTCGATACTATGTCCCCAGGAAAGAAACATCCATAAATTTGAATCACTTAGTAAACAGGTCTATTGTTCTTTAGTATCTTTAACATAACAGTGTACAACATGTACACAGATTATCATCAAGGCACAAAGTATACATCACAACATGTAGATCCAGGGAGGTCCCCGGTATATCCTAATGCCTTGCTTACACATGAAGCAGTAAAACACCTTTACTGAAGGAACGGCAATATCAAACTTTATTAGGTGTAAAAGATGGAGGGTGAAAAAGAACGTAGCTGTGTGCAACTTAGGCTTCTAGGTGTTCTAAAGCATGGCTTACACGAGGCATCATTATGCTGACGTTAGGACCGCGTCATTATCTGGTATGGTATCAGTGGCAGATCCAGGATTTAGTAAACGGGGGTGGGGGGCACACACCCCAAAAAAAAGAGGGTTTTTCCCTCCAAAAATTATCTGACAAGCAAAAAAAAAGGTCCTCAGCATTTTAGTGCAAAAAAAAAAAAAGGGCTTTTGGGGGGCTGGGGGGGGGGGGGGGCACATGCCCCCTGTGCCCCCCCCCCCCTTGATCCGCCACTGGTGTGATTGTTTTTAAAAAGTGATTGTAAAATATACAGTGTGAACAATACTTTTAATTACTGGTGTATATATGGGTAAATTGCCTTCACAGGGGTGGTTAGCGGGAGGTATGACACAATAGAAATAACATCTCGCGTGAGCCAAATCACCAAATAGCATGATTAACCATTTAGCACAAGACACTATGAACACGGTGACAAAGATAGCGGACAATTTATGCAGCTCCTCATTGTACCCTCCACAATAGCTCTAGTAAACAAAAGGACATCCCTTCACTGCTATTATGTGACACCTGTTCTACATATTTTTACAGGATAGCAATGAATGGATGTTCTTTTGTTAACCAGTGCAATTGTGAAGGGTACAATGAGGAGCAGCATAAATTGTCCGCTTCTTTGTTCGTCATGTTCATAGTGAGAACTGATCACCAGTCGTGCGTAAAGTCGTGCGGAACTTACGAACAGCTTTATGAAACACCCCCCAGGTCTATTACAGGTAGTAATTATTACTATACATACTGTACATAATAATTATTGATAGGTTGAATTATTCTACATAATACTTGTACGTGTATAGAGCAACTCATTTCAATCTAAATGTCCATCTCTAAAAGGTAAATATATCTCTTAAATGTTTTATTCATTTCATACAAAGAAAAAAGCATAATCTTCTTCTAAAATGTATCTTTTTTCCACATTCCGATAAAAAAGAAAAGAAAAATAAAATCACTAAAGCTCAGTGGAAATAAAAATCAATCTCTACCTTGAAATCTGATGAATATAAGCCTAACGGTAAATAATGACTATTCCTTTCTTTTGCGTCTTCTTTACCTGATGTGAGCAGCGACAGGACAGTCAGCGTGTGGAAGAAGAACGGAGAGGCCGATCGGACATGACCTCTCGACCCCACCGACCTCTCCTGAGTGACCTCTGACCTCAGTGGTGACCTACTGGCAGATATAAGGACCACTACAAGGCAGATGGTTATGATTAAGGGAGTGTATGCAGGTGTACTGCAGTATGCCGTATGATAATGTTGCCTCACTGGTTGGAACCGGATCCCACCGGTTTCAACTGGTTCTCACTGGATTTAGTGTTGTATGGAAAATGCTAATGAGTGAGAATTCACACTGAATTCTGTGTAGATTGAACAACCACTTGTGGAATATTACATGTTGAGTAATGTTTGAAATCAAGCGGCTTTTCTTCACTGTTGTATTAAGATGCAATATCATAAAGATAAAGATCTTTAGCACGATACGAGTACATGCACTATGTGGCATTTCTGTCCAGATTCTGGTTTTCTGCACATGTATATTTTGGTTTCTAGAAGTGCAAGCACAGTCATATCATTCTTCCAAATCTATTGAATCATGCAAATCGTGCAAACTATTGAAGAGTGTATTATATGCATGCTGTAGAAAAAGTTGATATTTATTTTGTATGTTTATATGTATTTATGTTGTACACCTAAAATGTTGGACAGTGAATGGTAGAAAGAATAATTTTAAAGGGAAAGTTCGAGTTCTGGGAAAGGTTAAAAAATGATTTATCGTTTTATATTAAACAACGAATGGAGACAAAAAGAATGAAGTGCAAAATAGAATGAATAGAATAAGTAATAAAAGAGCAGTGATGAAATAGACGTGGAGATTACATGGATGAAAGTCAAGATAGCAGAAGTTTTTAACGCAAGAAATAACAAGTACTCGTAAGTAAAGAAGCACTAAGGCAAAGTAAACAAGTTTTTGTATGATTGGATGAGTCAGGTGACATTTTGGGAAATCATGTGATGATATCAGAAGTCAGGTGACAAAGAAAGATGTATATAAATCATAATATTCGATTGATTTTCAATGTTTATTTACATGCATACAATGTAGGCATATTGGGGTTTTTCCAGGTTGAGGGGACCAGGAGGGGGGAATCAAGAAAGAATTATTGGGCATATTGGAATCAGAAATTTGGAAGCCCCAAAATGTGAATGATAACATTGAAAAGAGCATATGGAATGAATAACTTATTTGTTTGTTTTAGAAGCGTGCAATCACAAAAGTACATGTACAGCATTAGCAGAACAAAACATGATTGCCAATGGTGTGATAAATCATTCATATTAAAAAAATGAATGATGGTTTAAATAATTAATAATGGTTTGAATCACAAATGATAGAGTTGAAACATGAAATATTTAAGATGAGACGAAGCATGTACAGTAAGGCAAAACAGAGGGAAGGAAGAGAAAAAAACATAAAGAAATGAGATTACAACACATTTTTTCAGAAAGAGAGAACAATAGACAACAAAACCATACAAGGTTGGCTGGCATCATGGACTATTAACATTTATGTTTTTGTCTACACAGAATTACATGTTTATGGATATACATACTGGGTGGTAATTGTGACTGCCATAAACAGAGAGACAGAAAGAAAGAAAGAGGGAAATATGAATAAGAAAGAAGGCTAATAAAACAGATAGAGAAGACAGAGAAAGAATAAATAGAGAACTATTAGAGAGGTAGTGAAAAGAAAGATGAGCCTGATCGGTTCGTCATGGACGAACAAATTTTGAAAGTTTGAAGGCCTGTTGAAAATAAGTATTTAATTGCAGCGAGTTATTTTCTTATTTTTATGTTTCAGTGTGAAGGGCATCACTGATGGAGTTGAAATTTGACAAAATTTGGTTGCCAGGATCATCTAATTAAATTATCCATAAAATATTCAATGTCACAGATGGACAAAATGCCTACTTTTAACCGATCAGGCTCAGATAGAAAATGGATGTACAGAGCGAGAAACGATGAGAAAGAACAACAGAGAGAGGGAGAGGGAGAGGACAGATGAAGCATTTAGCCCATAGGAGTACAGTGTCTCTTTTTAGTGTTGTTTTTAACATCATCTTTTGATCCACAAATGCAAGGAAGTACATGTACACATTATACCATGAGCAGAAAGAGCAAAAAATTACAATTTTGCGTCTATTTCTAATGCACTATATGTGGCAGGTTTTTGTGGACAAATCTCCATATGTTTTGTACACAAAATTTCATATTTTCTCCATTATCTCTCAAGATGCTACTTGTCTCTTTGTGACCTCAACATATGTTGTGTAAAATACATTTTACCATGATATACATAGAGCTAAAAAAGAGACAAGCTGTACCTTGAGAGATAATGGAGAAAATCTGAAATTTTGTGTACAAAATATATGGAGAGTTGTCCACAAAAACCTGCCACATTGAAGCAAGTAGCCAATTTGATGATCGCCATAGAAAGTAAATCGAGACTTTTCAAACTTTCACAACTTTCACAACCGATTTTGATGGAACTTTTTTTAAATTGCTTCTCTCTTTACTATCTTTTCATTAAAATGGATATTTCCCCAGGGTTTCATTCTCCTTTAAACTCTAAATTGGCAACACGGTGTGAAATAAATAATCACTATTTTTGTGTAAATCTTTGCATTTTTCTCTCACAATGGTTCATTGAATAAACATTTTTATTCCTTTTAAAACTATGTAAAAGTTGAAAATAAGAATAATTGTTGCCAATTTGAGGAGGGGAAACTGATGAATACGGACCTAAATGAGACTCCAAGAGACACAGGTAAGGGCAAGAGAGAGAATAAAAAAGTTAAAAGCAGAATAAAAAGGCAGAAAGCTCAAGAAAGAAAGAGAGCAGCAAAAGAAACCAAGACAGATGAATAATAACACATGACAGACATAAATACTATACATAATCACTGATAATTAATGAGAAGCACTATAGCTGACAACAGAAAACACAATACACAGAGCAGCATACAACATCCATGCATAGGCAAGCATTCCTTACAAATTTCATATGGAAACATTACATGTATGTACAGCCAATAAAATAAGCATGGATACATGTACTTGTCATTATCTTGACATCACGCCTACATCTAGCTCTTTTGTAGGCTGAAATTTAAGGTAGTTCATAAAATGACATAGCTGCACTTTCAAACGCACCATGTTTTTGATCATTTTTTTGCTTGTTAGCATACTTATTTTATGAACAATATAGCCCCGTTTACACACTATGACATAAACCACCTCAACAAAACAACCACAGCAAAATATTCAGATCAGTGAAGTGTGCTTCACAGAAATGACGCCGCACATATGAGAGTATATTATGGGCTTTTGTAGGATGAAGTAAATTAATTGAAATTCATTCACACCTTAAACCTTTGCTCTGGCAGTATTTTAAGGTGGTTTGCTGCCTGACATGTTAACGGGGCTTGACTCATCTGAAGGATATAATCACCTAGATGCAGTGAAGACATGGGTGGAGTTTGTTGCTATCGAGTTGATAGGACTGGTGTGAGCTTTCATCTCTCCGACAGGGGTGCAAGTCTCGATGTTCCACAGCTTTAAATAACCCCCTCTACAGCCGCTTAGGAGACAGTTGTAGCTGGGTAAGAAGTCGAGGGCGCAGATCCAGTCTTTGTGGGCGTTGGCACTATGAACACGGTGACAAAGAGAGCGGACAATTTATGCAGCTCCTCATTGTACCCTCCATAATAGCTCTAGTAAACAAAAGGACATCACTTCACTGCTATTATGTGACACCTGTTCTACATATTTTTACAGGATAGCAATGAATGGATGTTCTTTTGTTAACCAGTGCAATTGTGAAGGGTACAATGAGGAGCAGCATAAATTGCCCGCTTCTTTGTTCGTCATGTTCATAGTGTGGACATTGCCTGTACAATGAAAATGATAAATGAATGCATAGTATGTTTTTCTCAGGTTCAGATATGGTGGTGTGAGATCCTCTTGAATGGAGACGCCTGAAGTCTTAACATTTTTGTCAGTTTCGGAAAAGCTGCCACATTCAGTACGAGACAATCTCACATGCTGATTTGCAAATATGATTGTAATGATGGTTAAAAAGTCAAAGTAAATTACACAGATCTGAAAAATATATATATTAATCAACCCCCCCCCCCCCCACCCCCATCATTCCCAAAAATGTGTTTGATTCCCAAAGAAAGGTGCCTAGACCAGGATAAAGATAAGAGAGTCAATATTATTATCTTTATCAGATATGGAAGAACAAGACCAAGACTACTTACTTTTTCGCTTTTTTTTCTCCAAACATTTTCATTGTTTCTGTTCTACATGTATGTAAATCCCAATTCTAAATACAAGCATTATTACGTCCCTATGCACTTCAGAGGCGGTTTGGAGATTATTACCCCTGCCTGAGCTCTGGCAACTGTTACAAGTGCACAATGCAACTGAAAGGAACTAATCGTACCAGGTACCTATTTACATGATGTACCTCACCTGGGTCAAGTGTGGCAACAACATGTTGATTAAGGTCTGGCCAAAGAAAGTAAGTACTAGGACCTCTACAGAGCTTTCTTAATTGTTTCTGGTCCCATTCCCATTTCTAACCCCACTGAATAAGGAACACCTTCTAACTGTCATAGACAGGACATTCTTATCTCTGTTAATTGTTCTGGTCCAAGTCCCATTTCTTAATGCAAGCATCTTTGGACCCACCGAATAGGAAACTCCTCCTAATGGCCATAGACAGGACCTACATACCTTTGTTAATTGTTTCTGGTCCAATTCCCATTTCTCAATGCAAGCATCTCTGGGCCCACTGAATAAGGAACTCCCCCTAATGGTCATAGACAGGATCTACATACCTTTGTTAATTATTTCTGGTACCAGTCCAATTTCTTAATGTAAGCATCTCTGACCCCACTGAATAAGGAACTCCTCCTAATGGTCATATACAAGACCTACATACCTTTGTTAATTGTTTCTGGTCCAAATCCCATTTCTTAATGCAAGCATCTCTGACCCCACTGAATAAGGAACTCCTCCTAATGGTCATATACAAGACCTACATACCTTTGTTAATTGTTTCTGGTCCAAGTCCCATTTCTTAATGCAAGCATCTCTGACCCCACTAAATAAGGAACTCCTCAAAATGATCATATACAAGTCCTACATACCTTTGTTAATTGTTTCTGGTCCAAGTCCCATTTCTTAATGCAAGCATCTCTGGACCCACTGAATAAGGAATTTCCCCTGATAGCCATGGACTGGATGCCATCGTAATGAGGGGGTCAAAGTTGAAAGATGAGGTGAGACAACCCGAAGCAGACGGCTCTACCTCAAACATCTAAGAAGAAAGATAGATGATTGAACAATAATATTTCAGGATAGCAAGTACATGTAGGTGTGTACTTACATGAAAAATACTATGATACCAGTAGATGCTGGAAAGAATAAGGTAACTTATTGAAATTTAATGGCATGAAAAACCAGTATGGTAAACAAAATGCATGATGTGGAAAATCACAAATTTATGGCATAGAGGTAGAACAATAATTAGGACACAGAGTTGCTAACATACTGTATCTATGCCCTATATCAAAACTGTCATTCAGATCATACATTTAAAGATAATGTTGAGTTCTGGTCATGAGATGGAATCGTGAAAGAAAATTTCTCAAAACAATTGGGAAAGGTTGATTACATAGCACATAGGAATTGGTGTATGCTGCAAGGTTTAGCAATCACCAAAATGATATTAAGAAATTGACTCAATCCTGCCGAGAGTCACATGCAGTGCACACAGAAATGTGTATATGGGACTGCACACAAATATTCGGCTCGAACATTTCGGCCGTTTCTTGTCATATTTTGAATGTGAGGGCATTTGAAGAGCAATCCATTCCAGGGGACATTTATACTATGATAATCTTCCGAAATAACATAAAAAAGAATGAGAAAGCTAACAAATCACTTTACCTTTCCCAGAATTCAGCCTTCTGTTTAGCTCATCGATACCTTCAACAATTATCCTTTTGTGTTCCACACACGTCTTTTTGTTCCTTACTACATTTGGGAACAATGTGTGTTAATTCTCTAGTCTGGTATTTAGATTTAAATGCAAGTATCATACTGTATCTATAATTAACTTATTACTCTGTATTTGATTGCATTATAATGCTAAATATCACAAAATAATGATTGTACCAGCCTACCCAAAAAAGGTTTCATAACAGATCAGAATATAACACTTATTAATACCATGCAAAAGCTAGCCAATTCTGTTACTGCCTATGTGAAATTTCCCTTATCTGAAAGAAAAACTTGATGCATCAATGTACCTTAACATAGTGATCTTTGGACCCAGCAAAGACCTGGTCAAACTGTGGTGTCGTCTTGACATCCAGACACATTACTGCTGCTGACGGACCGCCAAACAACTTACACATGGACTGGAAACTAGAGAGGAAAGTTAGGAGGGGAAACAACTATTACTTCACAGCAAAGAAAAAAAGCAGGTGCGTGAGGATCGGATAGACCAATGTCTCATTTCAAAGTCTTAATATGGTGCAGCATTGGGACTGATAACATTGTATCACTTGCTTTGCTTGCATCAGATTCTTTGTACAAATTTTAATAATAGGATTGAGGAGTCTATAAAAAAATAATTTGAAAAATAATCAAAAGGTTGAAAGAGAAAGCCTCAATTTAGTTGTATTACACCTCCTTTTTCTTTTTAAAGATAAAAGATGAGTTCTGGGCCTCCTTGCATAAAAAAGCTGCGTTTAAATGCAAGTCAAGAAATTAAATGCAACTTGATTTTCAAACAATCAGGATCGCTTATTTTGGACTTTTTAAAAAAAAATTGAGTTGCTATTAAAAGTAACTTTTTAAGCAAGAGGGCCCTGGTCATGCGATTATACATTGTGAAACAAACCGTCTGGGAGCAACTGGGAATCTTTTAAGGGTGATTGCGGAGTACAACTACTGTTATGTGTTCGAATCCTCAAAATCACACATGAAAGTCCAGGGACATAGATCCGTTGATCCCAGATCCTGCCCTCATCGATAGCAATATCTAGTACCAACCTTGAACCAAGACAAACTTCTTTCAATCTTATACTTCAAATGAAAGACGTCACATGACATGTTTTACATCCTCTCCTAAGGACAGTACCTTCTAAGGTCCTAGACTTTAACAATGTTCCCAGCAATCTAGTCCTACTCTTGATAATATCTTTAAAATCGCTTGATATTTAAAGATAAAGTGTTACCTGTCTATAAAGACCACTCAAGGGATACAAGAAAAGTGGTCTTTATGAGCAGGTGGTCTTTATGGACAGGTTCCTTTAATACACATATCAATGAGAAACGTTTTTCAAGGGAAACAAAAGTTGTGGTCTTTATATACAGGTGGCCGCTAAAGCAGGTTTGACAAACATTTGCAAACAGTCACAATCTGGATGACACTTTTACACATATTCATTTTCATTTCATTTATTTCCACTTCCAACAATATAAAATACATAGGTTTACATCGTACATAGCAAATCAATGAAACTTACAATTATTGTTTACAGCGTACAATATAGACATAGAAAAACCAAAACCAAACTAGGTTGGTAGCGGAGGGGACTGCTAAAAAGCTAGGCTTGTAGATTGCAGCCCCCGTATATACATGTACCCTCAACCTAACTAATGAACAGTATGTCATCATACATCCTAATCAGAGGGACACCTACCTGCTCAGAACCCAGACACTCACAATGTTCCCTGCAGCCGAGTAGAGCCTGGTCCCACTCTCATTAATAGCGATGTCATTGATCTGTGTCTCACCCTGGGGAAGGGTGACTGTCCTTGAGGAACTGCTTCGTGCAGTCTTATCAAGCTGCATGCCGGAAGAACTGAAACAAGAACAGTTTAATAACACTTTACACCAACTTAGCACCTCATCTGCAATTTGGATTACTAATCAGATTAAATATTTGACACCAGCTAAACACCGAATCAGCAATAAGACAATTTTCTGCTGCCTTATCAAGGTACATGACAGAAGAACTGCAATGAAAACAAACACTTAAAGGGCAATCCAACCTTGGTGATAAGTTGATTTCAAATTGGCAATTGGGCGAGTCGATTGTGACATACTTGTGGACAACTCTCCCGTTTGTCGTACACAAAAATATAATTTGCGGTTTTCTCATAAGCGCCTTTACCCTCGGGGCAGTACTCAAAATATATTGGAGATAGCATATTGTTATACATGTAGGTCCTCATGAAAGAAAAAGATCCTACTGAGTAATACCTTTTGAAAAAAATGACATTTTAGTCATTTTTTGTGTTAGAGCGAATGGGGGAGTTGTCCGCAACTACATCACAGTGATTACCTATTTGGCCAATTTGAAATTCCTATATATGCATAGTGATTACAACTTTCATAAATTTATAACTTTCTTATTGATTGTCCGATTTTGTTCAAACTTTCACCAATCTTATTCTCTGATTTTTTCTCTTTCATTCAAAGCAAATTGCCATTAGGGTTGGATTTCCCTTTAAAACCAACTGTGCATACTGACTAAGTAATACAAATTACTCATCATGAAAAGTGATTAACACTAAATAAGCAACGCATGAGCAATGGGAGAGTTCCATATGACAATCATGCAACAACACTTTACACCAAATAATCACTGAACGGGCCATAAGACAGTTCCCAGCATGCTGCCTGCCAGAAGAACTACAATAAGAACAGTTTACACTTCATGTACAATTTGAATTACCAATCAGATTAACTATTTGACACCAGCTAAACACTTTTTTGACATATATCTGATATCCCAAATCCGTATAAACCCTTTGAAGACAATAAACCCCAACTTAACCCCAACTTAAAACCGAGATACTTGATGACTTACCTAAGAGTAGTTACACATTTTGACATATCTCTTATATCCCAGATACATATAAACGCCATACAGACACTAAATACCAACTTTGCACCAACTTAACCCCAACTTAAAACCGAGTTACTTGATGACTTACCTAAGAGTAGTTACACATTTTGACATATCTCTTATATCCCAGATACATATAAACGCCATACAGACACTAAATACCAACTTTGCACCAACTTAACCCCAACTTAAAACTGAGCTACTTGATGACTTACCTAAGAGTATTTGTACATTTTGACATATCTCTTATATCCCAGATACATATAAACGCCATACAGACACTAAATACCAACTTTGCACCAACTTAACCCCAACTTAAAACTGAGTTACTTGATGACTTACCTAAGAGTATTTACACATTTTGACATAACTCTTATATCCCAGATCTTTAAAAATGCCGTAGAGACACTAAATACCAACTTTGCACAAACTTAACCCCAACTTAAAACTGAGTTACTTGATGACTTACCTAAGAGTAGTTACACATTTTGACGTATCCCTTATATCCCAGATACATATAAACGCAGTAGAGACACTAAATACCAACTTTACACCAACTTAACCCCAACTTAAAACCGAGTTACTTGATGACTTACCTAAGAGTAGTTACACATTTTGACGTACCCCTTATATCTCAAATACATATAAACGCAGTAGAGACACTAAATACCAACTTTGCACCAACTTAACCCCAACTTAAAACTGAGTTACTTGATGACTTACCTTAGAGTAGTTACACATTTTGACGTACCCCTTATATCCCAGATACATATAAACGCCATACAGACACTAAATACCAACTTTGCACCAAGAGACACTAAATACCAACTTTGCACCAACTTAACCCCAACTTAAAACTGAGTTACTTGATGACTTACCTAAGAGTAGTTACACATTTTGAAGTATCTCTTATGTCCCAGATCTGTATAAACGCCGTAGAGACACTAAATACCAACTTGAGCTTCTCACAGTATCTCACTACTCCTACATTGTTGGTATGTCCAGCAAGTGTAGCTATCTCCTTCCCGGTGTCCAATTTCCAGATTTTCACACTTCGATCTGAAAATGATACAATAAAAAGAGTGATCATTAAACGATCATTTATTGTCATATTCCCTGGCAGACACATTATCACACTAAATCTACAATATTGATATGTAAAGCAAGTGTAGCTCTCTAGCGATCTCTTTTCCTGTGTCCAACTTGCAGATTTTCCGGTCTGATAAAAAAACAGGATATGAAACACATCAGGGCCTCATTTCATCAAACTTGTTATCAATAACAAGTTACAATAATTGTTATAAGCTACTGAAATCCTTGAATCTGATTCGCTGTGAACAAATTTATCATAGAAATGGGGCAGTTGTTATTGATAACAATTTTTATGAAACGGGGTCCGGTACAATATTACTGTTTTGACATCTTTTATTCAGACAAATAGTGAGAAAAATCTAGGGCCATTTACAAAAGTACTCAAAAATCAAAATCTGATTCGCTGTGAACAAATTTATCATAGAAATGGGGCAGTTGTTATTGATAACAATTTTTATGAAACGGGGTCCGGTACAATATTACTGTTTTGACATATTTTATTCAGACAAATAGTGAGAAAAATCTAGGGCCATTTACAAAAGAATAAATGAGAAAGAAATCATGTTCATTTTGATGCATCAAGGTGATTTTCATCCAGTTTGTAAACTTTAAGAATCACAGTTGAACTTTTAATTAAGCATAAACACTTATTCATGTGTGAAATTTGACGAGCTAGTGCCCATCAGGGGACCATTTCATTAAGCCTTTTGTCAGTGGTTTTTGGCTCTCAGCCAATCAGATACAACAATTTCAGTAGCTTATAACAGTTGTCAGTAAAAATCACTAACCAAACGCTTGATGAAACGCTCCCAATTTGCTCTCAGCCAATCACATGCATGGATTTTAGTAGCTTATAACAGTTGTCAGTAAAAATCACTGTCAAAACGCTTGATGAAACGCTCCCTAGGCTTTGAGCGGATGACGATGCTAAGCATGAAGTGCTTACCTTTTGATCCACTAAAGAGAAGTTCTTCCGTAGCCTGAACAGACAAAACAGCTTTACTGTGACCCTCAGCGGTGTATGAACACACTAGAGGGGCACGGGGTGTGGTCGGTTTGTTAATAACAGGAATGATGGAACCTCTGGTATAAAGAATCAAACAAAATAATCTAATTTGGAATCATTCACAAATGAGTTGTCTAATGTTGAAACCACGTAACTAATTTTGATGCCAAAAAGACTACAACTACTGCTATGTGCCATTACATATCCTCTAATATTCTAGAAGCATTAATTTGTTGTTAAAGCAGGGTGGCATTGGATCTGATACCAAACAATGTCTCAGAGCTCGTCCAAAGTGCTTTCAAACGTTGGTGATACATGTACCTAAGATTTATCCCTCACATCCATTAACGGAACACATCGCTCTTCTAAAAGTATTCTACATGTATGAATTTCTTGAGTCCAGATATATACATGTCACTGTAAATAAAATGACTTGTCTGAGGATGTACCTGTAAGTATTGGTAAAGGATTTGAGCTATTTACCTAACAACTGAAAGTCAAGGGAATAACCTACTTTACCCACACAAGCTCCATATAAACAGCTTCCGTCTTTTTGAGACTGATCAAGGGGAGTTTGTGCCAACCTTGAAAAGACATTACCAGTTCTAGTAGGAGGGGAATCCATGAGAAGTAGAAGGTGGACGCAGGTACCACGCAGGGATTTGAATCCCCAACCTAACGGCTGAAAGCCAGGGGAATGAATCACACCGTCCTCCCATCTATACGCAGAGTATATGTATAAGAATAGCTTACCTGTCCTTTTTGGATTTAGCAAGGGAGTTAGTTTGAGAAGACATTACCCACGGGGAAGTCCAGGAAGGGTAGAAGGTGCACCAAAATTTGAATCCCAAACCTAATGATTAACTGTTTTCCCTCTACCATCGACTCTCGTAACCAGCGCAGGCTCGCTTCTGTCGACTACAGTCGATACTCCAAATGCCCACCGGGCTGACCGGACCAGACATCATCATGTTTATGCCAAAAATTTCTATCCATACATGCCAATTAAAATATCAAATTATACATCCTTGGAAAGCCTAGAATTTCCCTCTACAACTTTCCTGTACATACTTTTCATCTAAAATGCACCAGTAAAAAATTATCACCCATGCATCTGAGTTGGTCACATCACCTTTGATAATAAGTCAGCAGCCTTGGGTTTCTTAATGCACAGGGCAAAGAGTTGAAAACCACTCTATGAATTTACTATACCACAGTATTCCTTTCTCATTATTTACAAGTAGCTTACCCATACTTTCGATGCTGCTCAGGGGAGATAGTTTTGGCTAAAGCAGTCAGTATTTGGTGGATAGAGTGGAATAGGAAATCATCCTGATGGTATTGAGGAATTCGAGGGGGGGGGGGGGGGAGGAGCAGCAGAGGTGGTGAGCGTGTTACCTGTCCTTTTGAGCCTGAGCAGGGGAGTTAGTTTGTGCCAACCTTGAAAAGACATTACC
Source organism: Heliocidaris erythrogramma (assembly GCA_025617745.1). Lineage (NCBI taxonomy): Eukaryota > Metazoa > Echinodermata > Echinoidea > Camarodonta > Echinometridae > Heliocidaris > Heliocidaris erythrogramma. The sequence goes on along the minus strand of CM046863.1, from coordinate 55,367,716 downwards.
AGTTCTAGTAGGAGGGGGTGAACTGGGAGGGGTGTGGTCTGGTGTATGGTCTCTGCAAGAACAAGGATGATCATTCAATCACTAATGACACAGTACTGTAAACCCACAAACATTTGCGACGTCAAACTTTCGAGAATTGTAAACCACAGCCATTTCCACAGCGAGTAAATTTAGCGATTTTTCCAAAAAAATTGAGGTTATATCGATTATGATTCAATTACATGTATTTCGTGGCTTTAAACTTTTGTGAAGCTGGACCATTCGCCGATTTCAGGAACATTGAATGCACGCAACAGCTTCTGGTTTGACAGTATACCATCATTTACAAACTTGCTGAGAATGAAGACACAAAGAGGGGTGTGACTTATGAAGTAGAGAAAGAGAGAAAGAGAGAGAGAAAGAAAGAGAATAGGGGGAGAGGGGCAGAGGGGGGAGAGGGGAGAGCAGGGAGAGGGGAGAGCGGGGAGAGCGGGGAGAGGGGGAGAGGGGAGAGGGGAGAGCGGGGAGAGGGGGAGAACGGGGAGAGGGGAGAGGGGGAGAGGGGGAGAGGGGGAGAGGGGGAGAGCGGGGAGAGGGGAGAGGGGGAGAGGGGAAGAGGGGGAGAGCGGGAGAGCGGGGAGAGGGGGGGAGAGGGGGAGAGGGGGGAAAGGGGAGAGAGGGGGGAGAGGGGGAGAGGGGAGAGGGGGGGGGAGAGGGGAGAGGGAGAGGGGGAGAGGGGAGAGGAAAGAGGGGATAGGGGGGAGAGGGGAGAGGAAAGAGGGGAAGGAGGGAGAAGGGAGGAGGGAGAGGGGATTTGTGGTTGGGGAACCTCACAAAGAGGGCTGTGGAACCTTTGGAGATATAGAGTAAACATTAATACCAGGGGTGGGGTACCTGAAAGCTCAAATTTGAGATCCAAATTCCATGACCAATTTTTGCCTTTTTCCATGACCAGATAAGGACCATTTTGGTATCGGTTACGGCATCCAAGCGGCATACGAATACCACGCAGTGTTATATATTATTTTATGTTTGTGATGGAAGGCTGCCATAGTCAAACACGGCCGACACGGACCACACCCACAATCAATTTCCATGACTTCCCATGACTTTGAGATATTTTTTTTCCCATGACTTTCCATGATTGGATGATAGTATTGCCAAATTTTAAACCAGAAGGGATGCCACTTAGAATTGATAAAAAAGTAGGAAAAATCATCTAGAATGGGCCCTTGAGTACATTGGTTTTCTATGGCTAAAAATATGTTGAAAAAATAGGAATTCCTACTTTTGTCTGAAAAGTGGCATCCCTGACGATCCTTTATCAATTTATCCCATGACATAAGAATGTTTCATGTAAGTCATACATCTGCACCATGAACATTGGATGGATTACACCACAGTGTGTCAATACATCACGATGACCCAATGACGAGAGAAAAGGAAATTACATTACTGTTTTAATCTTCTTTATCTTGTCTTTGTCATTATCCTGTTAGAAGAGAAAAGGTGACATAATATAAGACAAAAGAACTAAATGATTGGAGGTATGTAAGCACTGGCTAGCTGAAGAAAAACCAATACAGGAACATAAAAGTGAATTCACATTGTAGTTGAGTGCATGTAGTGGCACGAATAGACACATCCAGATCACAAAATGCATATTATTGAAAATCATAATTTTATTGCATTAACTCTTACTGTGCCAAGAGGTTTAGCTCTCTTCAAAATTTTCCCAAAATGTGATCAATGCTTACTTTTCAAATGTCTGCACTTCATTAACCCTCTATTATTTCACAAAATGTTGTGTACATAACTTGTAGGAAATTTATTACCATTTCTTATGATACCAAATATCATTACTTTACCCAACTTTATGCATAAGAATTATTGAAAATTACATTTGAGTTTCCTTTTGTCAATTATTTTTTGGTTTCACATTTGTTTACTATTGTTAAAATAAGGTAATATTTTTTTTTAAGAATCTGCAATTTTCTTTGAAAACTTCTATGGTAGCATATAATTCTAATCATATATTTAGAATGCTTGATTTATGCTCAAAATGTTGATATACATCGACAACCATATACTTTTCCTGTGGTTGAGCATTCGGTGAGTGAAAATTACAAGTCTATCTGTCACATATACGTGACATCAGCACTGAAAGAGTTAAGGCAGAAACATATCATATAGACATAAAGAAGATACAAATACATGTGCACGCTTGATTAAGCTTAATAATACCAAATAATTTCACTGTTTATGTCCCAGATGAGTCTTTTCGAGCCACTCCGATTCACCGAGCTCCCTATACAAGGCTACTATAAATCAAAACAATTTCAAGTGCATGAAACTTGTACAGAAGTTGAAAGGATCGAGATTCACAAAAAAAACATGCTGCGAATTAATCGATTACCAACATGATCAACGTTAATGCAATACGCAAAGAGTTCCAGGCCAAGAAAAAGGCAATTGTGAAGGTGTCTGGTTTTAGAGTAGGATTACAAATTGCATAAATCCACACTGAATGGCCCAAATTCACAAAGAAAGTCTCATTCGGACTATGGTCTAACCATGGTTTAAACCTCCAGCTTGAACCAAAATAATGATTTAATAATAAAGATCAAGCATGTATGAAGTGTGTTAATACTGCCCACCCATTTGCAATTGTAAATGTTGCAGTATTAGTACAATGTATTTTGCAATTTCTAGTAAACCGAATGTGAATAAACATCGCAAAGAATATACAGTCACGATGTAGTCACGATGAACTGGAATCAAATACCCAAGATCCTCTTCTTTCTGAATCATTAATATTCAACGGTCCGCCGGAGACACTTGTTAGTAAATGAAGAAGCTTAATGGGAGGAATTTTTAATTTGTAAACAAATTTTTAGGGTTTTACTCCAGGTGTTATAGATCGTATGTTCCATATGTAATGAAAATCACAAGTCAGAAAAATTGGAACCAGCGGGATTCGAACCTGTCATATTAATGAGTCAGAAAGAAGAGGATCTTGGGTATTTGATTCCAGTTCATCGTGACCTGGCAGTGAACCAGAATAGCCTGGTGGTTAAGTCGCTGCCCGGCAAGCAGTAGATGACAGGTTCGAATCCCGCTGGTTCCAATTTTTCTGACTTGTGATTGTGATTTTCATTACAGATCGAGCATACGATCTATAACACTGGGAGTAAAAGCGTATGTAAAAATTCGTTTACAAATTAAAAATTCCTCCCATTAAGCTTCTTCATTTACTAACAAGATCACTCATGTTAGTCGTTTTCCCCATTAATAATTCAAGAAACAAAATAATGATATTAATAATTTATTACTTCGTAAACTACGTACAGACTGAGTCAATTAATGAATGAACAAGATATCAAACAATTATTTATCTGTCATTTTTGGGGGTTTAATGTCGTGTTTGACCTGCTCAACCATCTCCATCAGATATTCAAAACTTTAACAATAATTAATGGACAGTTAATGGTATAGCGTGTCGGTGGGGGGGGGGGGGGGCGTAAGCTGATGATTGTAAGCGAAAGTTTATAATCTCATGAAGTGCAGACATGCAATCAGGCGTAATTTGCAATTTATATAATAAACTTGTAGATTCACCAGATATAAATATTTGATTCTGAAATATGAATTTTGTATTTTTCAAAGATTGCTGGTTCGCCAGGTAAAAAAGAAAGTGCTCTTTCTTCTTGAGTGAACCTTTAATAGTCGGAATAATAACAATTTGGGCCCCTGAAATTCTTACCAATTTTGTTGTTTTCTATCCTTATTTAGATATATACATTGACATAGGGACGTGATGTGAGGCTGACAAACTTTAACACACAGTTTCCAAAACCCATTAAAATATATTCCCCACTTGCCTGTCTGTAAATAAAATCTTTAAAAAAATAGTTTTAGATTTTTGTATGTAATGCCAAACTTTTATAATTTAACGCTCACATGGATGGGTTTACATTTATTAATCCCTGTCATTTTAAAATCAATATCTTTTTTAACCATCGATTATGTTAAAATTTTGTTGGTTGTTGTAAAGTCACCCTTGGTTAATGAGAATTTAAAAAAAAATTCCACCCTTTTGTTGATGAGTGCAATGAAAGTTTTTTGGTAGCAAAAATGAAAATGGATAGGAACGTGTATAATTATAGTCTCATGCTTTTCTCCTTGTATAAATAGATATATGTATGATATCTTGTGTCATTTCATGATTTCTGGTGAATATTAGAGTATATCCGTGAGAAACGCTTGATAACAGCTATACACTAACTGCCCAAAATCAGGACCCCTCCACCCCGACGGCTGCCCGTACAACAACCTCGGTGTTCCGCATGGATATAGCGTGTGTGACATGTGTAGCATACACCATGTACACAGTAAAATATGTTTTTACACTTGTGTACACGTTGTAGTACAACTGGCCGTTGTCTGAGTACTGTCCCGGTATCTAAATTATTCTTCACCTCTCACTTGTTTAATGTTTAACTTGCGTAGGAAAAGTCTTCACATCAGCTTAGTTTTATTAGTACCTTGTTGTTTATCATATAAAATCAAAGAAATGCTACGAAAAGTTTTTGAGGGTTTACCAAAACTGTACAATACATGTAAGGTAAATACTAATACGTCATGATATATAATTCCTCATTCTCTTAATCTAGTTGCAACGCCAATTATGATCCAAACCCAAAGTGAACATGTAACTGAATATCCAAAGCATTAATTTAAAAACAGTTTATTCGAGAAAATGTCAGAAAAAAGCCTTTAAGTAAAATATGCAAACTTTGTGTTAATAACAATCTAAAGTGTGACATTTGCTTTTACTGCTGGTATAGTTCAATGCATTATATTAGTAGCGTTAGTGTAAGTTGTTTGGCATGCATTTTTAAAGTAAACAATGTTAGCATCGTATTTTAAAAGTTGTATGGTTTGTAAATAAATATAAACTTTGTAAAGGTTGAAACATGATGTGACATAATATTAGGTGACTTTAAGATGATGATAAAAGAGAAGGAAAACCGGGTAAAACAGAGGAGAGAGAGAGGGAGAAGGGAGAGAAAGAGAGATTAAAGAAGGAGAGAGGGGAGAGAAAAGGGAGAGATAGAGGAGAGGGACAGAAGAGAGGGAGAGAGAAAAAAGAATGAGACTTGAGAGAGAGGAGAGAGAGAGAGGAATAGAGAGAGAGAGAGGGGGAGGGGGTGATTGAGTGAGATATTGTAATTTTCTTCACTATTTTTTTTCTCTCTCTCTCTCATCGTGTCACATTCTTTTCTCTCTCTCAACCTCCCAGCCTCCCTCCCTTCTCTCTCTCTCCCTCCTTCTCCCTTCATAATATCTTCCTTCTCACCAATCTATGTGTAGTAAAGTGAGATCGTGGTTGTTGATGTGCGTAGGTATTTGTGCGTTGGAAAACACTGGGTGGAATACTTGATTTGTTTTAATCGGATAATTGTATGCAAATAATTTCAAGGTGAAAACAAAAGAAGTAATTTTAAATTTATGTATAATGGATGCTCATTTGCATAATAGAACTTTGGACATCAAATGTGGCATAATTTTGAATGATTTCAGTCTGGTATATATCCTGAAGAGTTCTAAAACAACAACGTGCATGGTTGATGTTAATATACATATTAAACAAATTGTCCATCATAATATTCTGAATATGGTTATTCTTTGAGCTTTCATGAGTGTGGTATTATCTTTAGTAGTACTAGTCATCCTCGTCTTCGTAGTAGAAAAGGTAGTAGTAGAAGTAGTAGTAGCAA
>CM046863.1:55336957-55359457 GCA_025617745.1 Heliocidaris erythrogramma | reverse complement strand
GATAAAAGACAATTCACGGTCACTTTTACATGAAATATGCTTTTGGTTGGTTTCTACCAGAAGAGGAACAAACTATCCAATAATATGTGTCGAAAATTACAAAGTTTTTCATACAGTGTACCAAGAGATCAAAAGTTGGTTCAACTACTTTGAGTGTAAATGATATTGGTTACAAATATAGGACCAGTATTAACTGCAAGAGTTATACAGTCTTACTATTATTGACTACGGGAACGGGAGGGTTTCTGTGTTAAGCCTATGGGAGTTAGAAAGTTCAGAAGTCCTCGGGTTAAGAACATTTAGAATTACATGAAATAGAACACTGAATACAACATAAAATGAAATTCATCAAACAAGAAAAGATTCTTGATGCATGAATTGCAGGATAACCTCGCTAGTCTTAAGGACCGCTATTCATAAGGACCACTTATTCATAAGGACCGCTATCCATAACTCGTGACTAAATGAATAGCGGTCCTTCTACTAAGCGGACAAACCATAGACAAATTATTCTTATCCTTAAGGACTTCCGTTCAAAAGGACCACCATTCATAACTATCCATAAGGACCGCTATTCATAACGCGTGTTAAATGAATAACAGTTTTCTATGAATAGCGGTCCTTATGAATAGCGAGTGGACCCCTGAATTGCCTGCCGTGAGAAAAACATCAAAATCAAGAAATTTTAGAAAGTGGGTCAAGAGGCATGGATGGTATCTTCAAAATTAACAAATGTGTCACCAAGAAATGAACAAAATGCCTCTGCAGGAAAAAACACCACTTTTCCTGATGATAAGCCATAGCCTAGGATTATTTACCCCATTACTGCCACGACATTGAGTCCTCCAACCCATACGAATGGAAAATGTCACTGGGACAATAACCCGTAAGGACATACATGTTCTGATAGTGGTTATAAGCCATCTATCCTTCGGGGTGTGCCCTTTTGGGTGATTGTCCTCTGTGGATACTGTCCTAGCAGCAACTGTCCTACAAGTAAATTGTATTGGGGTAATTGTCCTAGCTAGGGGTTAGTTATTGTAGGGAAACTGTTCTGGGGAGTATCGTTAGGTACGCAGACGGCTCTTCATGGCAAATAGTGTTCACTTTTTTTTTAAACATGGATGCCAAAGTAAAATCTAACGCTGAAAACGAACGATGCCATCGACTGATTTTGGATAACAGTCCCCAAAGTGCCCAAATTTTGTGTTTAGTGGCCCGCCATTGTCTTTATGCATTACAAAGCCAACCGTGCGGCTAGAAACATTCGTTTGGTGTTGAAAACCAAACCAACTATAAACAGTTAAAATGAAATATGGTAATGGCTAAGTCCCACCAAAGACCACAGGGTCCTGGTCCTGGCTACTCACTAGAGTCGAAAAGGGTGCCTTAAATACCTTTCCCAAGTTAACAGAAGCTCAGTAAATGGCTACTTTGATTTCAAAATCCAACGATACATTGTGGATATTATAACATGTTGGCCAAATGTCTGTCAGGTACTCATTTTTAAGAGTGCCAAATAATGAACACATGTGACTATATAGCATTACACTATAGTGGCATGACATATTTTCTTTCTATATACATGTATATTGGAAATATCCCTGAATCCCTGAATCTATTAATCGCGGCCCAATTGAAAATGCATTAAAAATCATATATATCACTGACTTCCATATGGAAACATATATTCTACGTGATATGCAAATGTTATTGGGGAAAGTCATGCATGATAATTTCTAATAATTTATAATGGTACTGACAGGAAATAGATAAAACGATATACTCTATGAATGCTGTATAGTAGGGTGTTAAAAAGAGCTTACACTCAATATAGGCCCTTCTCATTCCCCAGAAATGTGTGTTTTAGACTTTTATTTTAGCATTCAAATTTTGTCTTAATTTAAAATGAATCAAGGTAGATACAATGAAAAAGAAGAGCGTACATCTACCAAACATCAGGGCCCATATTCCTAAAACCCTACTAAGCTAGTTACCAACTAGGCCCTAGGTGGCAACTTAAACCCCTAGTAGGCAACTAAATATCCCTAGTTGCCAACTTGGTAGCTCAGCTAGTTGGTAACTAGCCATTGTTTGCCTTCTGTTGGAGTCAGCGTAGGTGGAATGAATAGAGAGTACATGGCTTTTGTAAGATTACTTTACATAATTAATTGTGCAGCATTGACAGTCTTTTATGTCTAGTTTGCAACTACTAAGTTGCCAACTAAATTAATATTCATGAAACCTTACAAAGAATCTTCCCAATTAGTATTAAATTAGGGAAGGACTTATTTGCCAACTAGAGAATAGCACTATGAACATGACAAACAAAGAAGCGGACAAATTATACAACTCCTCATTATACCTTCCACACTTGCTCTGGTAGACTAAAGAACATCCCTTCTTTGCTATTATGTAAAAATATGTAGAACAGGTGTCACATGCATATTCACCTGTTCTACATATTTTTCATAATAGCAATGAAGGGATGTTCTCTTGTCTACCAGAACAATTGTGGAGGGTGTAATGAGGAGCTGTATATTTTGTCCGCTCTCTTTTGTCATCGTGTTCATAGTGTAGACCGCTTCGGTAATGTATGCAAATTTCATACCTTTCAAACAAAGTTTGTTCTTGCCGGACATAGCAGCAAATAATGTATGCAAACTAGATTCCGAGCATTGAGGCCCATTTATAAAAAAGCAGGTTAATGGAATAGCTCGTCACTAGGTGCCTAGAGAATATATGTGCATATATTATTTATTTTATTAGTCAAAATTGGCCTCCACATTTTTCATTATTTTCTATCATTCAACAATGATCAACAAGAAAGTATCAGGGCATTGTACAGCATTTATAAAATATTCAACGTCATACAATGCTTTATTTTATGCAATAAACCAACAGTAGCAGTGTTAGTTGTGGAAGGAGTTGTGATAGTGGTAGTAGTATTGCTGTGGTATAGTTGGATAGTACATGTAGTAAACACATGGCATGTTAAATCCATGTAGCATAGTTGGATAGTAAATGCAGTATGTACATGGCATGTTAAATCCATGTAGCATAGTTGGATAGTACATGCAGTAAATACATGGCATGTTAAATCCATGTAGCATAGTTGGATAGTACATGTAGTAAATACATGGCATGATAAATCCATGTAGCATAGTTGGAGAGTGCATGTAGTAAATACATGGCATGTTAAATCCATGTAGCATAGTTGGATAGTACATGTAGTAAATACATGGCATGTTAAATCCATGTAGCATAGTTGGATAGTAAATGTAGTAAATACATGGTATGTTAAATCCATGTAGCATAGTTGGATAGTAAATGCAGTATGTACATGGCATGTTAAATCCATGTAGCATAGTTGGATAGTACATGTAGTAAATACATGGCATGATAAATCCATGTAGCATAGTTGGATAGTAAATGCAGTAAACACATGGCGTGTTAAATCCATGTAGCATAGTTACGGATATAACATGTAGTAAATACATGGCATGATAAATCCATGTAGCATAGTTGCATAATACATGTAGTAAATACATGGCATGTTAAATCCATGTAGCATAGTTGGATAGTACATGTAGTAAATACATGGCATGTTAAATCCATGTAGCATAGTTGGATAGTACATGTAGTAAATACATGGCATGTTAAATCCATGTAGTATAGTTGGATAGTACATGTAGTAAATACATGGCATGTTATGTCCATGTAGCATAGTTGGATAGTACATGTAGTAAATACATGGCATGTTAAATCCATGTAGCATAGTTGGATAGTACATGTAGTAAACACATGGTATGTTAAATCCATGTAGCATAGTTGGATAGTACATGGAGTCAACACATAGCAAGTTAAATCCATGTAGCATAATTGGATAGTACACGTAGTAAACACATGGTATGTTAAATCCATGTAGTATAGTTGGATAGTACATGTAGTAAATACGTGGCATGTTAAATCCATGTAGCATAGTTGGATAGTACAATTGTAGTAAATACATGGCATGTTTAATCCATGTGGCATAGTTGAATAGTACATGTAGTAAATACATGGCATGTTAAATCCATGTAGTATAGTTGGATAGTACATGTAGTAAATACATGGTATGTTAAATCCATGTAGCATAGTTGGATAGTACATGGAGTCAACACATAGCAAGTTAAATCCATGTAGCATAATTGGATAGTACACGTAGTAAACACATGGTATGTTAAATCCATGTAGTATAGTTGGATAGTACATGTAGTAAATACGTGGCATGTTAAATCCATGTAGCATAGTTGGATAGTACAATTGTAGTAAATACATGGCATGTTTAATCCATGTGGCATAGTTGAATAGTACATGTAGTAAATACATGGCATGTTATGTCCATGTAGCATAGTTGGATAGTACATGTAGTAAATACATGGCATGTTAAATCCATGTAGCATAGTTGGATAGTACATGTAGTAAATACATGGCATGTTATGTCCATGTAGCATAGTTGGATAGTACATGTAGTAAATACATGGCATGTTAAATCCATGTGGCATAGTTGGATAGTACATGTAGTAAATACATGGCATGTTAAATCCATGTAGCATAGTTGGATAGTACATGTAGTAAATACATGGTATGTTAAATCCATGTAGCATAGTTAGATAGTACATGTAGTAAATACATGGTATGTTAAATCCATGTAGTATAGTTGGATAGTACATGTAGTAAATACATGGTATGTTAAATCCATGTAGCATAGTTGGATAGTACATGTAGTAAATACATGGTATGTTAAATCCATGTAGCATAGTTGGATAGTACATGTAGTAAATACATGGCATGTTAAATCCATGTAGCATAGTTGGATAGTACATGGAGTCAACACATAGCAAGTTAAATCCATGTAGCATAATTGGATAGTACACGTAGTAAACACATGGCATGTTAAATCCATGTAGCATAGTTAGATAGTACATGTAGTAAATACATGGTATGTTAAATCCATGAAGCATAGTTGGATAGTACATGCATGTAGTAAATACATGGTATGTTAAATCCATGTAGCATAGTTGGATAGTACATGTAGTAAATACATGGTATGTTAAATCCATGTAGCATAGTTGGATAGTACATGTAGTAAATACATGGCATGTCAAATCCATGTAGCATTTCCTTCTCAATGTCAGAAACATGTTCTCTTATTAAAGCACGTCATCAAGATTAAAGGTTAACACAGGTAAAAGAAAATTCAGGAACGTTTTATCATAATATGTCTAGTAATAGTAATAGTAGTAGAATTAGTAGTAGCAGTAGTAGTGGCGGTAGTACTTATTGGAAAGAACTTCGATAGCATGAAATACATGGCATGTTTTATCCTTGTTTACTTTCCCAATTTCAAATACACGTTTGCTGATTAAAAAACGCCATCCAGGTTTAAAGGTTAATGCAGAGGCGCCGCTCCCGGGGTGGGGAGCGGGGGGCACAGTGCCCCCCTACTTTTTCAAGTACCGTCAAATGTGCCCCTTTTTCATCTATGGAAAGTGCCCCTTTTCACTGCTGATAAGTGCCTACTTTTTTCGCATAGTGTTCCTTTTCCCCCTTTTTAACCTCAGGCATTACTGCCCCTTATGAAATGTAATAATTGCCCCTTTTTTGTCTAATTAGTGCCCGTTTCCCGTCCTAATAGTGCATTTTTTCCTCCTCATAAGTGGCCTTCGCTCGCTCGCAAATGAATAATCAGACTATTACCCTCTACTGTAAAGTAGTTTTTATATAAAACCAAGTCATCCTTACTATAATTTGGCTAATGTGTGTCAGTCTGTCCGTCCGTTTGTTTGAAAGCGCTTTTCTCCGTGATTTTCCACTCAATCGAGGTGGGTTTTTTTAAAAACGTAGTTAAATTGTTCCCAGATTGTCATGAGGGGGGTTGTTTGTGGTATTTTTGTCGTATTATTTAAAGGTTTTTTACAATTCGTAACTTTCTTTGGCAGGCCCCGAGTAAAGCTTCGAAGTTCCCCGTCCTTTCGACCTTTTTCGGGTCAGCGAAATTACATAGGCATAAATTTCACGTACGCTACGCTTCTACCGTGCACCGTCTATTTGAAGCTGCCTATACATGGACATGTAAGGCTATGCTGATGAATGAACCGTCGCACTGCGTGTACATAGATCATGAAGCTACAAACCAAGCTTCATGCACACACTCGGCCTTCAGTCAGTGTGTTTCCGTCCAGTGCATATACAGGGCAGATCATGAAGCTACAAATTGTTTTGAAGCTTCATGGTTAGATGTAATCTGAACTACAAGTACAACCAGCACCTGAATTTCAGTCACATCGGACATCGGGAACGGCTCTATTTCGGCTTCGATGTCCAGTGGGGTGTGGGGGATATGGGGGTCCAATTTCCCTCCATAATTATCTGACAAGTAAAAAAACAAAAAAGTTTTCGTTAAAAAAAGGCGGGGGGGGGGGCACAATGCATACTTTTCTTGCAAGGGGAGGGGCGGGGGGAGGGCACGGGCCGGATATGCTCTTACATACGCCTGCCAATATTGTTATTTATTTGAATGGAAACTGAATATTGTATTCTTATGAATGAAGATGCCCATATAACGTTTAAAAGATGCACGACTTCCATAAAATATACACATCACTAGCAGCTAACCCCCCCCCCCCCCCCCCCCCCCCCCCTGTATTCCTCTATCTATCGCCCTGCATGTCTATTTTTTCTCTCTTGCTCTCATTTCCCCCACTGTCTATGAGTGTCTCTCTCATTTTTCCCACTGGCTATTTTCACTCTCTCATATTTCCACTGTTTCTCTCTTTCTCTCTCTCATTCTCCCCTCTGCCTTTCTCTCACCCATTTCCCACCACTGTTTCCCACTGTATCATTCTTTTTTTCTTTCTCTCTCTCTCTCTCTCCCTCTCTCTCTCGCTTCTTTCAACATTCCACTACACATGACTGAGCAACCTTTAATTGGAGAACTACAAACAAATGCAATCTGTTGTACATTGTAGGGTATGTACTTACACATTTATTTTCGACTTAAAGCATGTAATGATAACATTTTTATATTACAATAATTGCCTCTTGACTGCTTACTAAATACACCGTGCTACAATACACTTTTTTCCCCATTCTATAGCTAGATTTCACTCCGTAATGAAATTTAAGTTCTTCCCCCAGTTTAAACCCTGCTGCTAAATGAATTAAACCTCCTATCTATATTTAAAGAGAAGTCTGCTATGAATCAATTGTTCAAATATGTTTCATCAATAAACAACTTGCCTTTCAGTGTGAATGGGTACTTGGGCTGTAAAAGAAAACATTAAATGAAATTCGATTGATGTAACACAAGTACAATTCAGTCTGTTAACTGCAAATTGTGTTTCAACAAACCTTTATGGAATTGAGTTGAATTGAAAGGAAACAAAGCAAGACATATAAAAAATATCAATCACTAGTTCATGTTTGAATTGTAAAAAAAAACAAAAAAAAAACTGTTGAAACATGCTTTCAGTCAAAATTAAATGAGGCCAGAATAACTTTTATGTGCTGTTGCTAAACCATGCAAAATGAAAAAAAAGAAAAGAAAAAAGAAATGATTAAAAATCATGATTTGCAAAGTATGAAGAGATGCATGGAGCATAGGAACATCGAACATTATATCAGTCGTAGTAGTAAAACTAGAAGTAGTAGTAGTTGTTGTTTTGTTGTTGTTGTAGTAAAACTACTACTAGTAGTAGCAGTAGTGGTGATAACAGCTCCAGAAGTAGATACACTAGTTGGAGTAATAGTACTACTAGTAGTATAGAAGTGGTAATAGTAGTAGTAGTAGTAGTAGCAGTATAGTAGTAGCAGCAGTAGTAGTAGTTGTTGTAGAAGTATTATCATTAGTATTAGTAGTATCATAGTAGTAGTAGTAGTAGTAGTAGTAGTGCTACTAGTATTGGTATTAATATTAGAAGTAGAAGAATTGTTAGTTGTAGGAGTAGTAGTTGTTGTTGTAGTAGTAGTAGTAGTAGTATAGTAGTGGCGGCAGTAGTAGTATTAATAGTAATAGTACTACTACTACTACTACTACTACTAGTAGTAGTAGTATAGTAGCAGTAGTAGTAGTTGCTGTAGAAGTATTATCATTATTATTAGTAGTATTATAGTAGTAGTAGTAGTAATAGTAGTAGAAGTATTATTATTAGTAGTATTAGTAGGAACAGTATTAGTTATAGTTGTTGTAGTAGTAGTATAGTAGTAGTAGTAGTAGTAGTAGTAGTAATAGTACAGTAGTAGCTGTTGTTGGAGAAGTAGTAGTAGAAGAAGAATAAGAAATAGTAGCAGTATCAATGGTAGTAGTAGTAGTAGTAGTAAATGTTGTTATTGTTGTTGTTTTTGTTGTAGAGCTAGTGGAAGTAGTAGCAACAGCAGCACCAACACGAATAGTAATATTAATTAATATGGCCATTATGACCATTATCCTCAGAAACAAATTTTCATGAGATCAGAAAGCAGAAATGTGACATTTTGTTTTGTACAACTGTAAAGACAAGACAATTTGAAAGTAAGTATACACTCATATTTTTGCTTCTTAAAGTGCTGGATAACATCTAGAAGTAACGTTTTTTTTTTTTTTTTTTTTTTGTGGGGGGGGGGGGGGTTCCCAAGAGGGCTTCTGAATCATAATAGTCATGACGCAGAGGAAAATGTGCAAATCAAAAGGTGCGGCACGAACCGCAACGCAGCTGATCAAAGAACACCGTGAACACTGGCGGCGCTTGGTATGAATATTCATAAAGATCGAGTTATAGGTCGGTCCCCGACTGAAATAATCATAACACGATAAAAATAGGATAAATTTGAGTTCTACCAGGTATCAGTATAAAAGATTGCAATAATACCAAACTATATATCCTCAATTTAAGGCATGAGATATAAAAAAATCCGCAGTGTCAATTTCATCAAAATCATTTCACAACAGTTTCTGACGTTCGTCCATCGATGTCGTTATGTACTTATTTTTCTTTGTTTGGACGTATATTTAATCATGTATGAGAATTCATATTTCTGTATGAATGCCATGTTATAAAGACCACTCTGCAATGATACAAAACTATGAACCTTTATCATTCATTCAAGTCGGAACCAAATGCCGTCCAAAATAGGTCTTGTATTTGTAATGCCATAATGCATATGTGACCCGACGCCTCAAAACCTACAATAAGTCGCCAAAAATTTTTTTGTTTTATACATTTTCTGAAAGTAGAGATTCTCAGCTTTCCAACGGTATATCACTTGCCTAGTTTACTCAATGATAACACCTTTAAATATCACATTTAGAATCAGTATGTAACCAGCAATCAATAACTCCTATTCAGAGAAAATGGCCATTTAAGTTCGGAACAAAAGAGTGCTAAACCTGCGCTCTCAGTGTGCGTCTAAGTAAAACTGGGTATTCAAATGGCCATAGCAACTGGCATGAAGGGATTATCAGATCAGGCTGAATTTTGGCACGCTGCTCCAGGAGGACCTATTCATTACTCACTCCAAAAATCAATTAAATACCTTTAGAGGTAAAGTAGTAATTTGGCGTTGAATGAAAGTATTACGAAAGTTCTCTCCAAACATTCATTAGCTCGACAGGTGAAAAAAAGGAGTCATTTTAAAATGCCCGAAAAACATATTTCTAAGTCGAATTACGACTCACAAACTTGAGACATGATAGAATGATAATGAAACTACCCATTTTTATCAAAAACAGAAAATCGACTGATCCAAGCAAATTTACCATTTTGGGCTGTTTGCTACGTTGTGGTCCGTGCGACTTATTGTAGGTTTTGAGGCGGCGGGTCACATATTCTCAACGAAATTAAAACAGAAACCACAAAAGTTAAAAAAGAGATAGACCTTTTCTACCGTACCCAAAAGCTCCACTAACCTACTGGAAAAAAAGTTACCAAAGATACAACGTTCTTTCATATTCTTGATTTCTTTCTATGATTACAAATATTTTGAACACTATCACCATGATCACAAGGGGTTTGTTCTTCAATAAATAAGTGTAGAGCCAATAGCTCGCCAAATCAAGGGCTGTTAGAGATTAACAATAGATGTAAGGCAGTGTATAATCAAGAGGTATGTAAGCTTTTGAATGTTGTATTGAAGTAGGCGCAAATACGTTTTAAAAGTAGAACTGCTATTTGGGTCTCAGTTTGGGAAGTGCATTACTTCAGACAGTCTAGTATGTTGTAACTACCACGTTAAGCGAATAGTAGTAGTAGGAGGAGTAGTAGTAGTAATAGTATAGTAGTAGAAATAGTAGTAGTAGTAGTAGTAGTAGTATTGTTAGTAGTAGTAGTAGTAGTAGTAGTATTGTTAGGAGTAAGGAGTAGTAGAGTTTGTCATATCAACGGCAGCAGGAGCATTATTAGTATTTCTATTTCACTGAAATTCTTAGGTGTAACTTCTGATAGTAAATTATCTTGGAATGATGACATTGAACTAAGCTTTACCAAAATATCAAATAATATAGGAATATTATACAAACTAAGTAACTAATTAAGTAAAGTAATTTCCACCAACAATATTATTAATGATATAGATCTGCAATGCGTTAATAACCCCATACCTTCAACACTGCAATGTTGCCTGGGGTTCTTCAACTAACTATTCAGTACTGTCTAGGTTATTCTGATTACAGATAATGGCTATTAGATACTGGCTATTTCCCATGCCAGTATCCTTGCTCATACTAATCTATAATTTTTTTTCATTCGATCTCTTTGATTTTAATTTAGCAGTTTTTATGTATTTGTGCTTTAACAAAACTATCCCCCCTCCCCATTAGTGTCTCTGGCAAATTTTGTATCAATGCCAACACGAAGTGCCCACTGTAATTTCCCGTTGACGAGAATTAATGTAGGGAAGAACTCTATCTTCTGCAACGGCCCCAAAATCTGGAGCAAAACGCCTTCACATATCAAGTGAAGTCCTTATCTTAATGTTTTAAAAAGGAGGTTGGATCACGGATACTTAGTTAACAATTTGTGTGATCAGGCTTTACTCTTACATTTGTATTGTTTGATTTTTGCTTTGCTTTGGTTCTCTGTTCTTATTCATATATATATATTGGTTTTCGTACGATGTAGTTTATATATTTTGGTGCCAGCATCAATATTGAAGGCTCTTGCGTTCCTAGTATGATGTCACCTCATTTGTTCCCTACTATAATACTGTTACTGTTCTCTCCCTCCCTCCCTCCCCCTCTCTCTTTCCCTCTATTTCTCTCTATCTCTCTCTTCTTCTCTTTCTCTCTCTCTCTCTCTCTCTCTTTATATATATATATATTCATAAATATCTTCCTTTTTCTATGAATGGATGAAATAAATGAATTGGAATTGAGAATATCAATAGTAGCAGTATAGGTCGTGGTGATGCTGGCGAGTCGTGTAATGTCAGAGAAGGTTGTTCAGTGTACCATGGGTGAAGAAGATCTCAAACGATCAAATACTGGACATGATGGGGTGAGGTGCAACCTGATTGCTATCATCAGAAAATACAAACTGCATTTCGTAGGGCACATCATCAGAAAGTATGGACTAGAAATATTGGGCCTTGATGGGCGGTTTGATGGAAAGCGAGCTAGCGGACTGGTTTTACGGTGGTGTATATTATAAGGGATAGAGATAAGACGAGATAAGAAGAAGAAAAAGAAGAAGAAGAAGAAGAGAAGAAGAAGAAAAAGAAGAAGAAAAAAAGAAGGATAATAATAATAAGAAGAAGAAAAAAAGAAGGATAATAATAATAAGAAGAAGAAAAAGAAGAAGAAGACGAAGAAGAAGAAATGGCTGCGGTGGTATTAGAAATGGTATTAGTTGTTTGACAGAATTTTGGGCGTAATAAATACATCGCACGCTAAGTTCACGTTCGATTTCTTTCCCTTCAAATACCTGTTTACCAGCACTTCATCGAGGTTAAAGCTTAAAAACAACAAAGAATGTCATGATAGCTTCGTAAATCAGAGGGTGCGGCACAAAACTACGCACCTGATTCGTACCTTTTGTAGGGTTCCCTCCAAAAGAGGAACAAACCATCCCATAATATCAATGCGATTTTTGTTAACCGCATTCATATTAAAATCAGAGGGAGCTGACTCACCTGATGTATATAAGAAGAAAACTGACGACGCTTAGATTGAATATTCCTGATATTCGAGTCGCCATAGAACGGTTGCAAGATATGAAATTACAAAGGAACTTGTGCACATTCATATGCAAATTAAAGGGTGAAGATTTTTAGGCGCACGTTGATTGGACCACTGGCTCCTTAATGCAAATTGGGTTGGCAGGCTGCCGCAACGCTCATGTGGACCTGGGAAAATAGTCCAGCGGAATAGGTAAATAATACTGCACTTTTCACAAAAGCATGAAATTTGGCATATACATAGAGTTTTTTTTTTTAAGCTGATGAATACATTGCACGTTAAGTTCACTTTTCAATTGTCTCCCTCGCTCACTTCAAATTCCTGTTTACCATCTGATGCACGTCAACGAGGTTAAAGGTTAAAACGAATAAAAGAATCCCACTGTCGCATTATTCTATCTTTTGTACGGTTCCGCCAGGAGGGCACCAACCCATCCCATAATGTCAATGCTATTTTTGTTTATTTTGTTTGATTGTATGAAATTTAGTTTGCATTGCGTAGAGTGATCTAAAGATACACTTTTAGAAGCTCCGATCGATTAAAAAATACTAATATGCATATCAGTATCAGTTTCAGTAGTGCAGGTTTCGAGTTTCCAACAAAGATATGATCAGTGATCTACATGTATTCTAGAGGAAGAGGTATAATCTTTTCTGTCAAGACAATAACAATACACTCTCGTTTTATAGTTTTATGTTGAATTGAATGAATTGAATGATTTTATTCACCCACAATATTGTGTACAAGATATGTCCTACAGTAATATTGTTACAAGATTGAAACATAATAGCAGGTAAATGGGACCAGAAAATAGCACAAGTGATAGTCGAGCCTGGCCCCACTACAAATTTTACATAGTAGATGATATTAACTCCATTAATGTGACATTGGATTCACCAGCTATCTTGGCGGGGAAAGTATTCGTCATTCCTTCATGTTTTTTTACTGAAATAAAGAGATAAATCTTATCTATATCCAGAAACAAAAGAGTCGATTGAAAGGTGCATTATCATGTACAACCAACATCAGAAATGAGCCAAGTTAGTATGAGGTCATAAGTATGTTCTATCTTCTGATTCCAGTTGGAGTGTTCAGCAAACCCGTCACTCCCTTTTGGAGCACTGCTGGTTCACCACGGCAACAGAAGCACAAGCCGCTTTAATTTGACCAGTAGGCCTCTGACACCAATCAAGACAATTTGAAAGTAAGTATACAGTCATATAATATATACATACATATTTAAAATAAATCAATTCTCATTCATGTATAGTACACCCTCTAGAACTAACGTGTTCAGCGTAATAGTCGCCATATTTCCTCAAGGGCTTCTGAATCATTATAGTCATGACGCACAAGAAAAATATGCAAATCAAAAAGTGAGTCAGATAAGGAGACTATGTTAAAAGAACAATGGCGACGCTTCGTATGAATATTCATAAAGATCGTGTTAACTTGCACAGGACGATTCCAATATACATGTACACGTATTAAAATAAGATTCATCCGCCGTCATATGCAAATCAAAAGGTGCCGTAGCAGAAGCGCAGCTGATTGTTGTATGTAAGGAGAAAACTGACTACACTTAGTTGTAATATTCATGACATTCGAGTCATTTTGCATTAAACGCTTTGTAGATATTTAATTACAAAGGAACTTTTGCACAAGCAAAAAAAAAGCAAAAAAAAATGATCATTTTTTTTAATTTTAATTTTTTTTAATTTTATTTATTTATTTTATTTTTTTTTTTTGGGGGGGGGAATCTTTTTTTTTTTTTAATTATCTGACAAGCCAAAAAACACCCCCTGGGTATACGAGTATGTGTCAGAGCAGATTCTATACATTGCTTGAATTTTAAAGCCCGCACTGCAGTAAATGCCTCACTTGGTTTCTTATTTCAAGATTGGAAACAAGTTAGGCCGAATACACCTGCATTCATTTTCTATTCGGTGGTAAATTCATCTTATTTGAGTATATTCTACATCTATTTTGTTTCTTTTAAAAACTCGTTCCATGAATATTATCAGCTTGAGGGGCAAACATTATGCTAGGAGCGTTATTCCACTGAAGCCATGGGCGTAGATATAGCGGGCAAGGGGCTGGGGATATGTGAATGCATCATTCATTATTCATTTTTGTTTTATAGTAGAACAAGAAACTCACAGTGTAGATAGCACTAGCGGGGGTGAAAGATGGGATGGGTGACGCGGGATTATGTGAATGCATCAATCATTTTTATTTTCATTTTATTTGGGACCTTTCTATGCCATTCATACTTCTATTTTCAAAAATACTTTTAATGTGTATTGTAGGATGTGATTGAACGCATTTATTGCTCATACATAAAAGTGTCTCATTGAATTTGAGAATTATCTCTCTCTCTCTCTCTCTCTTTCTGTTATGTTTATATTCACTACATCAATTTCTCTCTCTTCTTATCTGTCTACCACCACTCCCTCTCTCTCTCCTTCTCTCTCTCCCTCCCCCTTATGTCATAATGATATCTATCATAGAATTCAAATATATTCTGTACATTACATTATAAAATATTTTTAACTGATTATATGGTTATTTTTGACTAAGTAATTGTGACTATGAGCACGTATGCGTGATACGTTCATTACCAAAAAAGTAATAAATAAACTCACAAGAATGTACACATCGATTATGAAAATGTTAAGAGTGCAATGTAAAAAGTGAACCGTGGATTTCAACGGGTCCCGCTTGTATTTCTTTTTACTTGACTTAACTAATCTATTAACTTAATTTCTAAGTTTGTTTCATACATGACCCAATCAACTTCAGCATTTGATTTCATGAATTTCTTCAACTTCTTATCTCGCTGTATCATAATATCCCGTATATAACTTGTAATCCAAGGCGTATGTTTTCGTTAATTCTACGTGTCTTTAAAGGTATTATATCAGCAATATTTAATGAAGATCTTTTCCATTTTCCCCATAGAACATCAATATCATTATTTTTACCACAAAAGCTGCAATCCATATTGCATAAATCTCGCTTAAATCCATTTTCATTGAACCTCTTAAACGACCTGTATTTTATACATTTAGATTCCTTCGTTATCTTTTTACCAATGGTGGTGGTAGTGGAGGGGCGTTGGTTGTAGAAGTGGTACTTTCTGTACAGAAGATATAAAGCAAATACATTGCATTCCTGTTCCTTGCTCTTTTCTAATGCCTGTTTACATTTAATGCACGTCATCAAAGTCGAAGGTTAAAGAGCACAAAAGAATTTCATGGTCTCTTCATAATCTTTTGTTGGGTTAGTACTAGAAGCAGAACAAACCGATACAAACTATGCTATTGCATTTTGGAGTCAGTTTGAAATTTAGTTTTCATTTGGAGGGGCGACAGATACACATCAGGAGCTCTGGATACTAGATTTAATCGCAGACCAGTGAGAGTTTGAGAGTGCAGAAGTAGACTTTTTAAGAATTAGGCAGTTATCTCTTAGATATCCGAACTGATCTACATGTATTCCTGATTAATATTTTTTTCTACGAACACAATATGACACTGGATTCATCAATTTGATACGGACCAGGAAACTATTCGTCATTTCTCCATACAGCACTGCTATTCACCGAATTAAAAAACAAAAGCCTTCTCTATATGCAGACACATAACGTGGGATTTAAAGGCACGTTTGCCTTTTAGCTAGATCTAAAATATGTCCTTTGAAATAAACTAATTCTGGAACTTAGTTGTGTAAGTGGAACTTCCAGTCGGATGTGCAATTAAATCTTCTGTCACTTCGTTTTGCAGCACAGCTATTCATCATACTATCCTGGAGCATTGCCCGCAATAATTTGACCATTATCCTCTGAAACAAATTTGCATTGGATCAGAAAGCAGAAAGTGGACAATTTGATTACACTTGTCAAGACAAGACAATTTGAAAGTAAGTATACACTCATATTTTTCTTCTTACATTCTTGAATAGCATCTAGAACTAACGTGTTTAATGTAAGAGTTTACGTACTTCCAACAAGGCTTCTGGATCATATAGTCGTGACGCAGAACAAAACATGCGCATCAAAATGTGCGGCTGATTAAAGAACACTGGCAGTGACTGATATGAATATTCATAAAGATTGAGTCAACTATCACAACGTCGGATGGTGACGTTATAGGTCGGTTCCAGACCTGATACATATCTGTAAAAAAAGCAAATCTTCAACAAACAAGAAGCACAGGGCGATTCCAATATATTATAAATCGCACATGCAAATCAAACGGTGCGGCAGCAGACATGGCAGAGGCGACGCAGCTGATTGGTGTATATAAGAAGACAACTGACGACTCTTATTTTGAATATTCATGACATTGGAGTCGTATCGCATGGAACGATTTCTAGATGTTAAACTACAAAGGAAGTTATACACATTCATATGCAAATTAAAGGGTTAAATTTTGTAGATGCGTGTTGATTGGACCGCTCCTCAACTCAAATTGGGTCGACAAGCTGCAGCATCGCTCATGCATGTCATGTTGACCTGGGAAATTAGTCCAGCCGAGTAGTAAACTTTGCACTTATTCACAAAAAACATGGAATTTACCGTATGCTGTGGCGTGCACCTGTAATGCAGCTAACAGTGGAAGTTTCCAGATTCGAGAGTGAGTCACGGGTTTCGGATGGTGACGTTAAAGGTCGGTCCCCAGACGTAAATAATCATATCTGATTGATACACGTCTGTAAAAACCCAATAGACCGCTTCGGTAATGTACGCAAATTTTATACATACCTTTCAAACAAAGGTTGTTCTTGGCAACCTGAAAGCTTGCCGGAGTCTTTCCGGGGCATAGCAACAAATAACGTATGCAAACTGGATTCCAAGCATTGAGGCTCATTTATAAAAAGCAGGTTCATGGAATAGCTCGTCACTAGGTGGTCAGAGAGTTATGCCAATTTAAAAAAAAAAATGTCCATTATGGTTCGGTGTAAAAATGCCAGAGGTAAAAATGCCAGTGGTAAAAATGCCAGAAGTAAAAATGCCAGAGGTAAATATGCTAGTGGTAAATGAAAAGGAACAAGTTGTCAGAAAAGAAAATCTGAGATGATATTTTAGTTAGTTTGAGTCAATTGTGTGATTTTTTAAAATTCTTGTACATAGGCTACATGGGTCCCGAGGGCGGGGGCGTGTCCTTTCTAAGCTTTGGGAAGCAAAATGTTAAAATATGTTTGCCCCTCCTCGAAACTATTAATTGTGGAGGACGCGAGGCATAACGTAGAAAATGTGACTTTTTTCTATTCACAGACCCGAGGCGTCCTCAAATTTGTTGACATTGTACCATCCCCAACATTTTCAAATGGAGTTCCGTCCATGTCTCTCTGATTGTAAAGTGCAAATAAATGAACAATCCCTTTCATTTTGTTTTCATCATGTGAAGATAACAAAAGAGTTCACATCTGAAAAGAAATAGTTCAATTCCTAGATTAATGTGAATATGAAAGTGCATTAAAGGAAATGTCTTAGCCTAATGATAAAACCCAATACAAAAATAAAATCTCCCACAGAAATTCACCTGAAGAAATTACTTCACTCATGATCAGATCCATCTTTCGTATCTACTCTGTACATGAAAGACAGAAATGTACTAGCACAAATGTACAAAGAACAAAAGTCGCATTAAAAAATGGCGTTCATATATCAATGAAACTTTAATGAACACTTTCTTGCCAAATTTACTAGTTATAAAGTAAAGCAAAACGAGAATTCTGCAAATAACAAATATCAACACAATTATGTTTGTTGTTTAAGAAGCTAAAGCCAAATTAAAACTGGTCCCTTTGTACTATGCTGCATGGCCTGTAAAGCCGAAAGACTATGTGCGCGCAACTCCTTAACTGTATTTCAGGTTCATGTAGACACGAAACAAATATCTCGGTTTACAAAAAGCGAGGCCATCTGCCAAATTTACTTTATAAACATGGCATTGTATAAAGTAATCCATTTACAGACATTTCTAAATTCTACAGTTCTTAAACACACGTGTATGGTACCACAATTAGTCGCAGAAGTTGAGTGTGATTATACTATTTTCCATGTTATGTAATTTTGAAGTATATTCTATGGCAAAGATTAACTACTACTGTTTAATGATGCCGATCTTACATGTCTTACAAAAAAATAGATGCGTCCGGAAAGCAAAATGCATGTCTGTTCATTAAAATGTATATTATGACATATTTGAATAACATTTAGCTAACATCAAGACTCGTCAAGATCGTATAAAATAAATATATATGTATAACATATGTATTATATGTATAACATTAATATATAGATGGAGTCAAAAGGGGCCTGAGCTTTCGATCCTAGCAGAATCTTCGTCAGAGGCAAAAAGACAAACATAAAAAGCAAGACAAGCATAAATATAGACTACAGACACAAAACAGATTACATGTAACAGGAACTGTAAGGGAGGAGCTGTGGACACAAAACAATGGGAATAAAAGGGAAGTGTGGGGAGTCAAAAACCATGAGTCAAGTGGGTGTGGAGGGGGATTAAAACAAATACAAAGGCGTGGAGATCCAAGGAGAGTAATGAGCCCCAAGCTCAAGGGTGGGTAACCTGTGAAAGCAAAGGATAAGTGGGGAGGCAACATCAAACAGGATAAGGAACAATGCAAAGACAAGAGAAAGGAATAAGTACTGTACAACTCCAGTGGAGTCCAGTGGGAGTCGAGTTGTCAGACACCAAGTGCAAAATATATGACATATAAAGTAAAGTGTGGTGAAAAAATATATATTTGCTGTCTGCATACTATTATACTGAAGAATATAAACATGTGCTTATAAAGTCCGTAATATATGTGTCTAAACCAAACGAGGAGGTAAAATGCAAATAAAATATATGTGTGTGTGTATATATATATATATGTATATATATATATATATATAAGCCAACGACCCGGGTTCGATTCCCGGCGGAGACATTTTTTCAGCCTTTGCAAAAATTTCAAAAAGGGAGGACAGCTCTGGGGAACTTTGATTGAGCTACGCAACGTTATTCTCGCATTTCTTTCACATTGTATTTATTCCCACGAGATTTGCCAAAGCTGTTGTATATGTTATTTCCTTACACTTGTTAATAATTATTCTAATGTATACATGTATCTCAAAGCATCCGCTTGGATCCAGCTGAGGCACGCGGCTTGTCTTTGTTCAAAACTCACCTGCCCCCGACAAAGGAATTAATTAATAAGGTTGAAGATTTGTCAAATCTGTTGGTCAATTGAATCTGGTGTCGCCGAAACCACTAACCCGTCTCCGTGGTCTAGTGGTTAAGGCATTGGCGTTCTAAGCCAACGACCCCGGTTCGATTCCCGGCGGAGACATTTTTTCAGCCTTTGCAAAAATTTCAAAAAGGGGAGGACAGCTCTGGGGAACTTTGATTGAGCTACGCAACGTTATTCTCGCATTTCTTTCACAGTATATATATATATATATATATATATATATATATATATATATATACATGTATATTGTATATGGCAATTTTGCCTCTGGCATTTTTGGCTTATCTCGAAAGGGTGCGGCGCGGCGCAGTGGGGAGCGTTCAACGCACCCTTTCGAGAAAAGCTCCCCCGCTTGTCTCGAAAGGGTGCGTTAAGAACGGAGTGGTGCGTTAACGAGACAAGCGGAGCGGGGGGGGGGCTTTCTCGAAAGGGTGCGTTGAACGCTCGACACCGCGCCGCTCCGCACCCTTTCGAGATAAGCCGGCATTTTTTCCTCTGGCATTTTTACCCGGCACCGTCCACCACAGGGTATATGTTCTATATGATTAGCTCCGAAACTCAAAGTTCGGACAAGTGCTTTAGATGCCCATGTTTTCAAATAAAGTTGCATTCCAGAGTTATTAGGAATTAAACCGCAGTCTAAGTGTGGTTTAAACCCAGTCTAAACCTGTCCTTATCATGCCACTAAGGTTTTATGAGTACAGTGCTTCTAATAATTATCAGTAAAACATTATAGCGCTTATTCTGAACTTCGGTTTAAATTAAACCACGGTCAAAGTGTGGTTTAAACCCAGCCTAAACCTGCCCTTATGTACAATGTTCTAACTATGACCAGTTAAACATTATGGCCCCCATTCTGAACTCCAGTTTCAATTAAACCCAGTCTAAGCCTGCTTTTATGATGCCACTAATGTGATATATGTGCAATGTTCTAACTTTGATCAGTTAAACATTATGGCCCTTATTCTGAACTCCGGTTTCAATTAAACCCAGTCTAAACTTGCCCTTTAAACCGGAGTTTAACAAAAAAATCCCATTTTGAACTTCAGTTTTATATTGAACTCCAGTCTAACATGTGCAGTGTGGTTTAACTTGTACAGATATTTAGACTGGACTTGCTTCAACAGGTGTTTGCAATACCAACCTAAATATTTGAAATCTACAAAATACATAGCGCAGGTGCCCATTATACTGTAGCGGCTTTGGCATAACTTCCAAATGTTAGGAAAAAGTTGATGCTATACTTGAAAACAAAACATGATGTTTCGCATCTGGGACTACATGCATACGGTGATCTTTTGTCTAACGGTCATCATCTAGGAGTGATCAATTATCAAACTAAATGACTTATTTTGTTACATGTTTCTTACCTTTCTCTTCAGGTAGTGCATGAAAACATTCTTGCAGTTTCCCCGACTTAGTATATTCTTTTACTCCATTTCTCACGGTTTTCTGGTTAACAAATGTTATTGTTTACGTAGCCTTTTGACAAGGCCCTCGTGACTTGTCTATTTTTCTCGGCAAGTAAGCTAGTAGCGGCTGCATAACAAGACTAGCCGCCCAGCCCGGTGAATGCGCGATCGAGCGACGTGAGTCCGAGGGCCTTTTGGAACCTGGCCTGTATCTCTTATGTTATCCTTTGTTCCTAGCGAGGATCTGCTACCTTATAGGTAGGAGCCAATCAGCAAACGTATCTTCGCATGACGTTAGCATACATTTGGTATGCAAATTCGCCTTCATCTCGAGCTAGCGCGGCCCGTGCAAGCTACTAGTACATCAATCATGGAAAGCAAGCCCCGCAGATACCGTTGTGATTGGTCGATAATCCTCGGTAGGCGTGTTAGCATACGAATGTCAACTCGTGAATCATATCGGACGATGGAAACCCAGGTTCCAAAAGGCCTCGCGACTAAAGTCGCTCGATCGCGCGTTCACCCGGGCCGTGTTGATTCTTTTCGTCGCCGGCTAGTCTCATCTCAGGCACAGTATGACGAGGAAAATAGCCAAGTCACGAGGCCTTGTCAAACGGCTATTGTTTACGTGGGTCCATTCATAAATAGGTTTTGAATGAGATTTTTTTTTTAATATGCAAAAGCATGCGCGTACTGACAACCAATTATAGTCCAGTGCATTGCGCGTAATACAGGATAGAGACTATTTGAGCACCAAGTCGGACACATTATTATTCATAAGCTTCGTGCAACACGCGCGCGCGCGCCTTCTTATTACATGTGGCTATTAGTGGGCGTCGAAGTGGGCAATATTGATGACTGTTATCAAACAAAATTGCGCATTGGTGCTCATTATAGAGACTACGTGTGCTAAACCCTACGAGGGCTGTGAGAATGATTATCTGTAGAATTTTGTTTCAAATGAATTTTATTTACTTCTGAATATTGTCTTTAACATATTGACTTTGATTTCATTGATTGTAGTCCGGATGACTGGTTCCAAGCAAAATTGCGCATTGGTGCTCATTATAACGACCTGGTGCTCATGAAACGTGGGCCAAGCCCTACATGGATTGTAGGAATGATTATCTGTAAAATTTTCTTTCAAATGAACTTTTTTTACTTCTCAATATTGTCTTTAACATCTAATCATGTAGACACTGACTTTGATTTGCATTGATTATAATCCTGATGACTGTTTTCAAACAAAATAGCGCATTGGTGCTCATGCAAAGTGTGCCAAGCCCCCCCCCCCCCCCCCCCCCCCCCCCCCAATGACTGTAGGAACGATTATCTATAAAATTTTGATCCAAATGAACTTTATTTACGTCTCAATATTGTCTTTAACATCTAATCATCTAGACACTGACTTTGATTTTCTTATATTACAATCTTAATCACTGTTTTCAAGCAAAATCGCGCATTGGTACTCATTATACCGACTTGGTGCTCATGAAACGTGTGCCCAGCCCTCCGAGGATTGTAGGAATGATTATCTGTAACATTTTGTTTCAAATGAACTTTATTTACGTCTCAATATTTTCTTAAACATGTAATTATCTAGACACTGACTTTGATTTGCATTGATTATAA